>BRYF01000016.1:28761791-28764291 GCA_030159135.1 Actinidia polygama | reverse complement strand
AGCAAAGTAATTTGCAGATTCTAGTTTGATTGTTACGAATGATTGAAAGTTTGCAATTAAAAATGTTAATGGTGATGGAAGATGAAAGATTAGAATGTTCGAACCAGTTGCATCAGTCGATTCTGTAGAAAAAGAACCATTCGCCATTGTTGCTCTGTTTTGAGTTTTTGAAGAACATAATGAATTGCAAAACTTAATAGATGGAAAGACTTTCGTCTGTGTGCTTTGATACCATAACAACTTTTATGAACTAAAGAAAAAGAAAAGAATCAAATTCAATTGAATTCTTCTAAATGAATACAATGAGAAGTTCTCTCTCTATATATACAGCCTTAACTATTCTGCTATATTACATTGGCTCTATACATGTGAGCTATGTAACCAACTAACCACTAACTGATTCTTGTAACCAACTAACCACTAACTGATTTTGTTATCCATGTCATCATCTTGCCAGTTACAAGCATTGCATATATTCTAATTCCCTTAAACACCCATGAGTGAGACTAGCCCTCTTTCTTTAATCTGGCGGTGGTGTTTGTACCCCATGAAGCCACAAGCACTCACCACCCAAAACACCATGCAAGGAACCCCTATCTCTTTAGCAATCACGGAGGTGAACGGCATGACCCCGTCGGACACAATACATGTCACTGCCGGAACACCCTCTCTCGAGCTGTTGTTGATTTTATTGACGAGGACTCGCAGTGTGGTGAGGAAGTTCCGGCGAGAGGACTCACAGAGGGCGAAGGGTTCTGGTGGCCTATAGGCGTCGGGAGAGGTGGAAATGCCGTCGGGGAAGGTCTCAAAGCGGAAGTCGGGGAAAGACACGGCAGCGGCGGCTCGGAGGATGCGGTTGTGATTGCATTCCGTGTTGATGAAGGTTATGTGGAAGCCGTGTCTGTGGAGAAGCTTGGCTAGCTTTAGCATTGGGGTTATGTGGCTTTGCCCTCCTACCATGGGATGCATACTGCATGAGGTTTGTTTTTCACTGTGGGAGAATAATTAGTATTCATCTCTCTCTCTCTCTCTGCAATGGGAGAATAATTAGTAGTCATCTCTCTCTCTCTGCAATGGGAGGGAGCGTTCCTTTTAGGTTTTATAGCCACCTATCCCTGTGGGTCAGTTTCCGTATTTTTTACTGTGGGGTACTTTGGTTTTATTATTATTTTTATTTTCAGTAGATTTTTTTGGTCATTTGATCAAAATAGAGGTGTCTAAAAATATAATTTTTTATCTATTTTAGAAAAAAAAACAGTAAAAAAGAAAAAAATTATTTTAGGATAAAAATGCTTTTTATTCCTGTTTTTTTCGGTTCATGTTTCTTTTAAGATAATTTTTTTTAATTTTTAGTGATTTTTTTTTAAATTAGATAAAAAAAATTATATTTTTGATTTCCTCTAGTCAAGAGGAACCGAAAAAGTATAAAATTTTGATCAAATATCTAAAAAGTTCACTAAAAAAACCTCGAAAGTCCATTAACCAAAAAACTAAAAAATCAATAGCTCAAAATGTGCCTAAGTGGACTCAACGTGTAGCTCTCCAAGGCTTCGTTGCGATATGTTGATTTGAAATCTATTTATGGATTTTAAATTCTTACAGATTTCAAATTACTATGAATTTTAAATCCTCTCATTTAGATATATTTTTTAATATTTATATTATTCCTAAACATATTAAGAGAGACTTAAAAAAAATAGCAAATGAACAGTGATTCATCTTTTTGACTCGTAACTGTAGCCATTAAAATTTGTAGATGAAGGCTAGCGATAGCTTATGTTTAGGTGTTTTACTAGCTAATTTAGCATCCATATGGGTCTAACTAGACTCATACATAGGTCGACTCCTTCGTCTCTATAGAAGTTACTTTCGAAACATGTCACTCCTTATTCGTTTATTCCTCGTACGCCTCACTATCACGGTGCTAACTACAAAGAAAACTTTAATCTCACCGCTCCCATCACATCAATCTATAATATATAATATATGACACAAATATTTTTAAATTTTTTAAATTATTTTTTAACATCTACCGTTAAATTTACTTGAGTTAATTCAATAACTAATATATATTTTATCTGAGACTATTTTTTTTTTCAAAAAAATATTTTTTTTTCTAAAAGATGTGAAGCTCACATAGATTGTGATCCAATGGCCAAAAAACTTCTGACAGTAGCAACAGTTATATTGCATTCTTCACAGCCAAATCTGTTAACTATCCAAAGTGAGTTTAAGTGATAGTTTTACTCTTCTACAAGTTTCAATTGCATAATTACTTTGAATATGAGTTGTAAGTAGTTATGAATTTTATTACGATCATTGTAGATTATTTTTAAGTTCAGTTTTGTTTATCTCCAAGGATATGAAATAGTCACGTGATTTCCTTCAACTCTAAGTTATTTTTTCGATGTATATATACATGTTTAATCTTAAAATAATTTTGTAAAGACTGTTTTAAGTTAATCAAGTGATTTTATATATGTGAATTTATTTGGCATTC
>BRYF01000016.1:28746791-28749291 GCA_030159135.1 Actinidia polygama | reverse complement strand
TTCTCACCATGACACCATGTGCACTCTCGATTTTGGGAGCTTCTAAATAAAAGCCAAAAGGTTCTCAACACAGTCCAACTTCTTGATACACCCAACCATTATCTAGGGTTTTGAATTGTTTCTTGATACACCTCCATAAAGCCCACCATAACCCTGCCTTATAGCCTAACCACCACCTACCAAACAACCACCTCGGCCCTCCTCTACTTAGACCTGCTACACTCGTTCCCGTCGTCTTACAATTTCAACTCCCTCCGAAGACGCCACCCACCCTTCTCATTCGAAACCCTATATCCTTGAACCCCTACTTGTATATATATACATACATGAATTTGTGCATATATATAACATTGAGGGAAACAGAGAGGGGAAAAATCACTGGGGCAAGATTGGGAGATGGCAAAGTAGGAGGTAAGAGAAGGTTGGGACAGCGGATGCTGCACATGGAGTACAAAAGTAGCGAGTGGTGGTGTGTAGATCGTAGGGCTTCGGGGATTGACGGAGTAGAGGCAACAAAGTTGTTCAGATGATAGGAATGGGTGCTAGAGAGGGTGGGGGAGCGGCTGGGTGATGGTGGAAGCGGCGGTGGCGGTAGGAGTTGGATTTGATGGTAGGTGCAGGGAGAAATGACTAGGTGCAAAGAGATATCCTAAGGTGTACCTAGCCCAAATTGGTTTACAATCAGAAGCTTCCGTGTATGCAGTTGCTTGCCTCCTATTTTTTACCCCCACCATATTACGAGAAATTATTTAGTGCTCTCAGAACATATCCTAATGGTGCTTTTGGAGTGATTGGTCTAAATAGTCAGTTATACTATTTTTATCTAGGTTATGACCAAAATGTGTAGATGTATCATTTATTGAATGACGTAGAACAATTCTCTATGAGCACCTACTAATCCATCCGCGGCTATAGAGAAAGGGAGAGAGAGAGAGAGAGATGACTTTAACTTCTAGTTGTGTACTTTGCCATAAATTTAAGATTGTTTTGAAACTAGGGGCGAAAAAAAAAAAGAAAAAGAGTTTTGATTGAGACAATGTATTTTATATAGTGCAATCGGTTACACATATGTTGGGACAAATACTTAAGATAGACTAGAGATTATATGTTGACCTACGGAGGTTCAAATATAAATCTAATTGGTTACGCATATTCTATTTCATGTCAAACATGGTGTCCAGAAAGTGAACTTCCAAGTATTGTTCACAAGGGTTGAAAGCACATAGAACGAAAATATCACCAAACATGGGATATAGTATAGCGTGAAAACGTCATAGTTACTGAGGTTGCATATACAAATTGTTGACTCAATGCTTCGATTTTGATGATAACAAAACATGATGTTGGTCGCTAACACATTTACCAACCTTGCAGTTCATAAGCGACATGCTCCATAACTCATTTGATCAAAAGGAAACCTATAAACACTTTCTGATGGAAAGTGTCGACACCTAGTCTTGTGGTGTCGACACTTTTGAGCTCGAATGCTATATTGATAAATTTGTTCGAGAGTTTCAAATAAACCATGAATCTTAATGGAAAAGATATCGTATAGGTTGAGAAGCGATTCATTGTTCAAATAGCCAAGAAATCAACGAAGCAAAATCTGAAAGAAGTGTCGACACCTATATCGACACCAAATGTCAGTAGCTAAGAAAGAACTTCTAGAAGGATGAAGTGTCGACACTAGTGTCGACACCAAATGTCAGTAGCCAAAGTCCAAAAATTTTAAAAGACAAAGTGCCGACACCTTTATCAGCACCAAATGTCAGTAGCTAAAAAAGAACTTCTGAAAGAATGAAGTGCCGACACTAGTGTCGACACCAAATGACAGTAGCCAAAAACCAGAAATTCAAAAGACAAAGGTCGACACCTACATCAGCACCAAATGTCAGTAACCAAAGAAGCACTTCTGGTGAATGAAGTGTCAATACCAAATGACAGTAGCAAAATCCAGAAGTCTGGAATCAGAAGTGTCGACACAACGTCAGCACCAAATGTCAGTGGCCAAAATTAAAAATTTAGAACAAGATGTGTCGACACCAGTATCAGCACCCGAAGACAGTTTCAACTGAGAACTAAAGGCTTGAAAGTGTTGACACCAAAAAGAAGTGTCGACACCTAACGGTAATATTTTCAAACGCAGAGTTGTTTGGGAAAGTATTAAGTGTCTCTTAACTACCACCAACGGTTCACTATTCATTCAAGCCATTCAATACAAGTCTCCAAGGGCATTTATAAACAAGAAGACACATCCTAAAGTATTGATTGATCATTCTACAAACTTCAAAGCCAAGATCTTAAAAACATTGTCTTTGTCTTCTTGTGTTAGCATTGATTGTGTGATTCCACTCATATTTACTTTACTGAGAGAGATTGATTTCACTTGTAAACACCTACATCTACCCATCCTTGTAAAGTTTGAGTGAGACTTGGACAAAATCACTTGTTGAGAGAGTTTTTGAGTGTTTCTCTTATAAAAGCCAAACACTTAAGAGTT
>BRYF01000016.1:28716791-28719291 GCA_030159135.1 Actinidia polygama | reverse complement strand
AAAAGAAGTTTAAACTATCCAAATTAAATTAAAGTGATGGTTTGATATTTTTACAAATTTTATTTGCATAATAACTTTAATTATGACTTGTAGAAAGTTACGAATTTCATTATGATCATGTGTAGACTATTTTTGAGTTCAATCTTATTTTTCTTCAAGGATATGAGATAGTCAAAAGATTTAATTCAATTCTAAGTTATGTTTTCAATGTATGCATGTATGTTTTAATCTTAAAACAAACTTGTACAAGGCTATTTTGAGTTAATCAAGTGATTTAACAAATGTGAATTTATTTGATATTCCTTAATACGATTGAAACACATCCACGTCACTCGCTGGTAGTTATCTCCCACGATACTTATGCAATTCGTTAATACTCGGAAGTCCCAAGTGTTTTACCTCAGAACTCCGAGTAGGGGGACTACTGATGTGGGATAAAACGTTTATACCTCGCCAAGGTAGTACATCGCCTATGTTGATGAAGAGAATCCTGACTACACCTCGCCGTGCTCATTCACCCCACCGAGCTTCCTTCATCTCAGAAATGGGTGAGCATTCACCTCTTCGTCAGGTCGCCAGAAAGATTGAACTTAAGCTCACCAGCCTCTATACCACAGATGTGAGGTTTCAGTACATGGTCTCTGTGAAGTACATATCTCCATACGAATTCCATCTCCTCCAGTCTCCTATCTCCATATGAGCTCCAATCTTATGTCTCCACAAGGAAACTACCTTTAGAAAAGATCCTTTCGTTCTCAACACCTACAATTGCGGGGTATCCTCCAGATGTCAAATCTCCCTGTTAAATCTCCTATATCTCCGGGATATATTGCCATACTTTGCCGTCCGAGAAATATGCCAGTTCCCTTACATGGCTCTCTTTACTCCATCTATGTAAAGGTCGCTCCCCTAATATTATGAGGTTCGCAACACAATTCTCTGGCACACTGAGCTCTGCTTGTTAATTGCTTAGTTTTTGATCACCTTAGTCTGATTCGCACGTTGGAAGGGTTTTGAGCAGCCTCACCCTCACCGGTAATGTTTGTTCATTGTTGCACAGGTCGCCTAAGTATTTGACAAGGTCTCGTGCTGAGGCCGAGGAGCAACTTGACTATTTGTTGCTCGCCCAGATTTTTACCACAACAGCGTGGCGCCGTCTGTGGGAACGACAGTTCTCGAATTCTATGCACCTACATAGCTGTTTATTGCCTCGACCAAGTGCCAGCAGCCCTTTAGACAACAGAGCTCCTCCGATGGCCAATACTAGTCATACTCCAGATCTGGAAGACCTTCATCTTGAGATACACGATATGGCTGAGCAGATGAGAGTCATGAATGAGAATAACGCCCGTTTGTTGTAGCTCCTTGTAGCTAACCCACCGCAAAATTCTTCTATCCCTGCCCTTGAAAATAATCCTCCTCGCCCACCTCGTCGATTTTGTGATGAAGTATCCTAAAGTCATCAGAGCATAGGACGGGCTGGGCAAAACAGATCTCCCTCACCTCGTCCTCGACGTGAAAGAAGTGCCTCACCGGAGTCTCAATCTAGCCAACCTCATGAGATCGAAGGCGAGAAAGTCAGGAGAGGAAGATCTCTTAACCGTAATGACCAGGCACCTAGACATAGAAGTACTTTCACCTCCCAAAAGATCAGAGATCTAGATGCTCGTCTTGACGCCATCAATACTGGGGCAAGAGCTCTGGTAACTGTGGATGCTTTGATCAATCAAACCTAGCCACCATTCACAGAAAGGGTGTTGAGAGATAGGGTTTCCTCCAAGTTTAAACTACCTAGTCAGTTCGGAACCTATGAGGGTAAAACAGATCCCATGGACCATTTAGATTCGTACAAGAGCTTGATGTCGCTATAAGGTTGTTCGGACGAGGTAATGTGCAAAGCATTCTCTACTACTTTAAAAGGGTCGGCGAGGTCGTGGTTTAAAAAACTGCATCCAGGAACCATTGACTCGTTTGGCTACCTGAGCAAGCTTTTTATCGCCAACTTTATGAGTTGTAGAGTCCGGCAGAAGAACGCTTCTCACCTTTTCACCATTCACCAGAAGGAAACGAAAAGTTTGAAGAACTACGTAAAGCGGTTTAACCAAGCCGTCCTGGAAGTGGAGGATCCCAGTGATAAGGTAGTAATTATGGCCATGATGGAAGGACTTCGCCCTGGTTCACTATTTGACTCCCTCTCCAAGAATGTACCTAAGACTTGTCAGTTCTCCAGAGCAAGGCTGACAAGTATGTCGCCGCGGAAGAGTTAACCAAAGCAAAACAGAGGCGATGAGGGAAAGACGATCACAAGAGGAAGGAACTCGACACAAGGCGATCCAACTACAGGGAGGAAACAAGGAGCAAAAAATCCGATCGAGGTCCAGGACGGACCAATGAGAGACGTCCTCGTACTCCACCTCGCCGTTCGGAAATGATTTTTTCACCTCTCAACTCTCCCATCGCCCAAGCACTCACTGAGATTAAGCATGAAGAGTTCGTCAAA
>BRYF01000016.1:28706791-28711791 GCA_030159135.1 Actinidia polygama | reverse complement strand
ACATATCTCCAAACGGGAATGTTACCACAAGACAAGTTACAAACTCGCTGAATCCAGTTAGGTCAGCCAAATTTTACATCCTTAATGGAATCTTGTACAAAAGGTCCTTTTCTGGTCCTCTCCTAAGATGTCTCCGATCTGAAGAGGTAGAGTATGTCATGAGGAAAATTCATGAAGGTATTTGTGGAAATCATTCGGGAGCAAGATCGCTAGTTAGAAAAGCAATTAGACAAGACTTCTTCTAAACTCGAATGAAGCATGATGCAGTGACACACTAAGAAATGTGACAAGTGCCAGAGATTTACCCCCGTACGTCATCTCCCTCACACCGAGATGGTTTCGATGACCAATCTGTGGCCATTCGCCCGATGGGGAGACGACATACTCGGTCCATTACCCCAAGCTCCATTATAGAAAAAGTTCTTGATCGTCGCCATCGACGATCAAGATCCCCACGGGCGAGACACCTTATTCTATGGTCTATGGAACAGAATTAGTTAACCTGTCGAGATCGGAATACCAAGCTTCAGGACCTCAAATTTTAATAAGGAGAATAACAAAACCGAGCTAAGACTCAATCTCGATCTCCTTGATGAAAAGAGGGAAAGGGCTAAAGTACGCCAAGCAGTTTATAAACACCAGGTCGCCAGATACTACAACCAGAGGGTTAAGCACAGATCCTTCCTTTTGGGTGATCTAGGCCTACGAAAGGTCACACTATCTACAAAAGAACCAAACGCAGGAAAGCTCGGACCTACGTGGGAAGGCCCATACAAAGTTATCAAGGTATCCCGACCAGGAACATATTGGCTAGAAGATATGAACGGAAATACTCTTCTTCACCCCTGGAACGCTAAGCATTTGAAGAAATATTACTAGTAAATTTTATGGTCGCCACGGTGTTTTTTTTAATTTCTTGTAATAAATTTCCAATTTTAATAAAACTTCTCCAGTTTATTTTTATCATCAAGTTCAAGTTTTACTTTGCCTATATCAAGGCTGCCAATTCATTATTAAATGACGGAGGCATCTTGGTCACCATATAGTACGTCGCTAACATCGAGATTGCTAGTTCATCGTTAAACAAAGCATATTGATCACCATAATGTTTCTAACGTCGTGGTCGCCATTATGAATATCGCCAAATCTCGGTCGCCCTTAAGAATGTCGCCAAAGCAGAAACAGTTTGATCGCCAATTAATCATTGCCATTTCGGTCATGCTCACCAAAGCTGTTATTACTAAGCGAAGCATAAAAATATGGGAGTTTGCCTCGCCATCACTCAAGTTTGTGATTGCCAATGAAAAATATAGGACAATACATTCACAGATCAATGTCAGAAAAATGTCATTCATTAATATTAAAAAATATTACAAGGGTGGCAGCTCGCCAATTCAAAAAAAAAGTTTTAAAAGTATTAAGGAGTAGGGCTGATGTCGCCCTCATTCTCCTCTCCCTTCTAGCTAGCTTGAGTCGCTTCCTCCTCTTCGGCCAAGTCAGCGTCCATCTCCATGCTTGCCAAATCGAGACCAAGATCAAGGTGATGGCAAGCAAGCTGCCTGTTGTAGAATTTGAAACATTCGCCGAAATATGTGGCAGCCGAATCTATAACGGCATCCGTTAAATCAGACAAAGATTTGAACTCATCAATGGCGAGCTTCTTGGCTAGGGCCAACTTCTTGGTAAGCTCAGCCACCTTGGACTTCAACCGCGCTGTAGCCTCAGATTTCTCCATCAGTTCGGTGTCAGCCTTCACTGCCCGATCGCTCAGTTCAGCCTAGGCTTTCGTCTCTTGATCACTCAGATCGGCCAAGTCGTTTTCCATCTTGGAGGCTCGACTTTGGGCTTTAACCAATTCGAGTTTTGCCAAGTCTGCGCGGGCGAGATGGAAATGGTAATCATTCTGGTGATCTTGGCTTCAAAGGGTGAGGGCAGAGACAAGCATGACCGCCTGCTACAAATAACCTTATGTGAGCGCCATGAAAAAGAAAATTACAAAAGTGAATGTAAACTGCCAAATACCTGGCCCAAGGCGTGGTAAGACTTAATGACCAGTTCATCCGTACTGAACTGATCCACCTTCTCCTTGTCAGCAAGCAAGATCACCCACGACAATATTTTCCGCGCCACCGGGCCGCTTGACATCACTAAAGCCCCGGGACCCAGGTTTTGACCTGGCAACGTAGAGGGACCCTCTGTGGGCGCCGATGGGCGCCGAGCTACGCTACTCGCCCCCTTGTGGATTTAACCTTCTTAGGCAGGGGCGACATCATGGCTTCCTTGCCCTTGCCCATGCCCAAAGAATCACCCTTCTCGGTGGGCGAGGAGTCGTGAGCGCTATCCCGAGGCCTCTTTTCCTAGATCACTATCCCTTTCAATGGCGGGATAGCCTTCACCCCTAAGCTCGCGTCCTTGGTCGGGCTTTCTTTTCTCCTACCTTTTTGGTGAGAGTGGTCAAAGTAATCCGAGAAGACATAGCTGCAGATGAAAGCAAACATCAGGCGATGAAAGAAATAAAGTTAGAAAAAAGTTCAAATGTAATACCATCATATCTAAGTTTAGGGGGCAAACCTAGGTCTAATCCGGACTCCAATTCAGATTCTGCCCCCCAACCACCTAAAAAGAGTCAGATCTGGAATGTCAGAAGCCCTCCTAGCTATTCTTCCTATTTCCCCCTAATAACTCCTAGGCATTCTACAGAGTCACTTCGGATAGGACTATTGCGTGAAAGATCACCTCGGGAGGGATTAGACTTGCCCTTGTCGCCCGAAGTACTTTTGCCTCCTTCGGATTCGGCATTGTCGCCACCATTGGACGAGATCTTCATACGACCGCGGCGAAGTACTTCTGGAAAGTCCCGGAAGAAAGGACCTTCGAGACCTCAAAATAGCCCCTAGGATGAATTTTTTTTAGAACCTCCGTCATCCTCTTCGCCTCGGTCTCGGACAAGGCGGGCAACTTGTTGACCCATTTTTTTTTAAAAAAATCATTAACGTCAGTAAGATGAGCTAAAGTACATAAGCAAAATTCTAGCAAAATTATAGTGCAAGACCTACCTAGCACGCCCCAAGACCGGGGGACTCGCAAAATTCCTTCACGCAAGGGCATACCCGAAAAAAACTCCCATTCATCTCCCAAGGCGAAGAAGAACCTTTTTTTCTATCCATTGACGTTGCTAGGTACCTCTCTCAGTATGTTCTTATCAGGCCTGGACTTGAAGTAGTACCATCCCGATTCTGGCAGCGGGCTGAGGGAGTACATGCATCTAAACTCATCGCAGGACATATGCATTTGAAGTATCGCCAAATGACTAACGAACAGATGACACTTCGCTAGGCATTGGGGAAAAGTTGGATAGGACAAAACTTGTAATGGTTGAATATCCTCCTAACGATAGGATGGATAGGGAACCTTAGACCGGCTGGAAAGGCAGCCTCGTAAAAAGCCACCTCGCCCAGGCGAGCAGATAAAATTATCTTGCCCTCGTCAGGAATCCTTGTTTAGACTCCACGAGGGAAAGAATATGTTTCCCTAAGATGATCTAAGTCGCCTTGGGTCATTATGTTGACCTCCTTGGCAAGATTAGAGGTATCCATGTTGGCGGGTATATTGCCACGAATGGAGTCTTCGGGGGGAAGAGGGGGATTGGTTTATGTTATCAGTCATATAGAACTTCCCTCCTAGGTGATCGGATATCCAAGAAGGTAGGGAGTTTTCTAAACTTTTGTCTCCTAACTTGGACCTACCGGACATGCACTAAAGGATAATGAAAAAAGGCAGTGATGAGCAGATACTTACTGAAGTTGGGAAGAGGCGAGTTGTTTTGGGCGAGATGCGTGTCGGAGCAAGGTCAGCAGTTTGGTAACAACAAGCGGAGAATGAAAATGGATGGGGGGTCCCCTATATTTATACGGTCCTGGGAGGGCCAAGATCCATCCCCATCCAACAGTGGAGATCTCGCATCATTTGAACTCTAGAGATGAAAAACCGTCATTCCCGCCGCCGGGTTGTTCTTCCCGTCAAAAAACGTTATTTCACCATTAATGCTCTCATCCGTGTGACTACCTCTGAATAAAGCACAGTAACTACATCCGCCACGCGTCATCTCCCAGGGAAGCACCATTGAAATGCATCCATGTCACTTGCTGGTAGTTATCTCCCACAATACTTATGCAATCCGTTGATACTAATACTTAGAAGTCTCAAGTATTTCACCTCGGAACTCCGAGTAGGGGGACTACTGATGTGGAATAAAACGTTTATACCTCGTCAAGATAGTACATCACCTATCTTGATGAAGAGAATCCTGACTACACCTCGCCGTGCTTATTCACCCCACCGGGCTTCCTTCATCTCAGAAATGGGCGAGGATTCACCTCCTCGTCAGGTCGCCAGAAAGATTAAACTTAAACTCGCCAGCCTTTAGACCACATATGGGCGAGGTGAAGTACATGGTCTCCGTGAAGTACATATCTCCATACGAATTCCATCTCCTCCTGTCTCATATCTTCATATGAGCTCCAGTCTTATGTCTCCACAAGGAAACTACCTTCAGAAGAGATCTTTTCCTTCTCAACACCTACAATCGCGGGGTATCCTCCATATGTCAAATCTCCCTGTTAAATCTCCTATATCTCCGGGATATATTGCCATACTTTGCCGTCCAAAAAATATGCCAGTTCCCTTACACGGCTCTTTTTACTCCATCTATATAAAGGCCGCTCCCCTAATATTATGAGGTACGCAATACAATTCTCTGGCACACTAAGCTCTGCTTGTTAATTCTTAGTTTCTGATCGCCTTAGTCTGATTCGCACGCTGGAGGGGTTTTGAGCGGTCTCACCCCCGCCGGTAACGTTTGTTCATTGCTGCGCAGGTCGCCCAAGTATTTGCCGATGTCCCGTGCCGAGACCGAAGAGCAACTTGACTGTTGGTTGTTCGCAACCAATTTTTACCACAACAAAGTTAATTAGAGGATACAAACCTCATGTGACCTGAAC
>BRYF01000016.1:28676791-28686791 GCA_030159135.1 Actinidia polygama | reverse complement strand
AGTGTTGACACCAATCCTTCAGGTGTCGACACCTTTGATTGGAGAATTAACGTTTTAGCTAATTACATTTGGTGTCGACACCTTGAACAGTGATTTTGACTACTGACATTTGGTGTCGACACCAGGGTCGATACCTAAAATTTTTTTGAATAGTAAAAAAAAAATAAAAAAAATTAATGGTTTATCTTGGTGAATGATGATATAGTATATATTATATTATTGCATAATTTTTTTTTAAATGCAACAATTGTGTATGTGAAATTTTAGAAAAATGTAAACTTTGTGTGACGGTAGGGACTGTCACCTGTACGGTGAAAGTCCAGAAAGTTAACAACATGAAAGTCCTAGATGGCAATGATACGGAGGGAATGTCATAGCCCACGGTGAAAGTCCGAGAATTTCATAACACGAAATTTCTAGATGGCAACGATACGGAGGGAATGTCATAGTCCACGGTGAAAGCCCGAAAAGTTGACAGAGATTGTCTCACATGTCTAGTGCATAATGCGGTTGGTTAGATATTAGCCTAAGTGTGTCATTCGAAATGAAATATGTTTGTGAGAAAAGCCAAAATTTGTGAAATGATAGAATAAGAAATGATGTGTGCTTTTGAGAAAAGTTAAAATTTGAAAAATAATAAAATATAAAATGTTGAGTGCTTTTGTAGAAAGCCGAAAATGTGATGAACGTGGATAAATTGCGAAATTATGGATTGAAATCAAAATCTATATATTTTGATATGAATGAAGGAATATTATTTTATTATATTATGTTTTCATTGTATTGTTATGTATCACTATTTTGGCTTGAGACATCAAGTCCATTGTTAAATCCTTTCAAGATAACTCACCTTTACTATAATATAAATTTCAGATACCGAGGGTTATCCTGAGTCGTAAGATATGTGGATGGTCGTTACGTTTGTTTTGTCTAGGACATATATAAATATATTTTTAGAATTGTAATTATTCTTTTAGCCTGATGTGGGCATTGTCAATGTGATATCATTTTATTTTGTATTTGATAGCTCATAGAGAGCATAGTCCCACGGGAAGTGTACATTTTATTGTACTCTGATGTAATGACAGTGTATTGTCATACTATATTAGTTTGACTTTTTCACATTTGAATTGATCGTCTACGTGGCTTAGTCTTGGTTGATCGGGACGTGACACTGCTCCTCGTGGATCGATACTCGTACTTCAAGTTTTTATTATTATTTTGTGACCCGTATACTTGCGGTAAAGAATTCACTTCTGGGAGCAAATCATTAACATCCCGAATAATCAGGCCAGTGCCCAGGGAACTAGCCCTGAAGTACCAGACGCCATTCTCCTGAGACATCCAGGGAATAGAATTGTCATGAAAATTCACGCCGTCGAGGTTCGCATTGTACGACAGGAAGTCAGACCTGAGATCATACATCAGTCATGTCAAACAAATGATGGCGCTCTGGAATCACTTGGACGCACTGATGTGCTGGGTGTTTCCATCGAGCCTGGGAGACCTCGGGTTGAAATGGTTCGACTGGCTACCTGCAATGTTCATTGGAAGCTTTCAAGAGTTCATGAGTCATTCGTAGCTCGGTTCATTATAAATACAGAAGCTCCCAAGAGCGTCAGCTCTCTCCTGCCACTAAAGAAAGGCAAGAATGAATCGCTCCACAACTACAACAAGCGTTATTGGGAGACTTATAATGAAATCGAAGAATGTTCAGATGAGTTAGCATTGAAAAGTTACAAGGTCGGGCTAACTCCCAGTGAAAGGATTTGAGAAGACCTAACCATAGCTCTGAAGCCCAGCTCTTCGATCGATCTCCGGGACCTTATGTCTCAAGTCAAAATATTCGCTCGGCTAAAGGACGACGTCTGAAAAGCAGAATGAAATACAAGCTCAACTCCTCGAGGCAAAGGACAAGTCAAAAGACTAAGGGAAGGCATGGCCTATCACGAGTGTCGGGCAAGACAAGGGATCAATACGATTTTCAAAGAACCGATCTACAAGCTCCTTGCCCAAATCCGAGATAAGCCATTCTTCAATAAGCCTAACCCCTTGGGAGGGGACCCTAAAGTCTCAACCAACAATGAAAGTGTTCCTATCACGAGAAAAGGGGAATTAAAATCGGAAGTTGCCGAGCTCTTAAGATTTTTCTTGACCAGCTCGTTCGGGATGGACATTTGAAGGAGTTCGTGGACAAGGTTAAAACTATAGTGGAGGAAGCCGAATCCTAACCAAACTCTAACTTTGACCAAACGAAACCCAGTAGGAGGACCTCCCCTTAGGTACTATTCACATGATAGTGGGACCAAATCACCCCAATCTTAAGATTAAGATCCAGGGGAGATTCGCATGACTAGACAAATGAATGAGGTGCTCTCGGTCCAATCAGTGGTTAAGAAGCAAAGATAGATAATGTCTAAGCCAGGAAGCATCATGTTTACCAAAGTCGACTTGGAGAGGGTCCACCACCCTCATTCTGACCCCCTATTCATCTAGCTCAGGATAAACAACTACGACGTGAAAATCCTGGTAGACATAGGGAGCTCTGTCAAGGTGACGTATTATGACCTCTTAAACAACTCAAACTCTTAAAATCTGAGCCGATTCCAAAGAGCTGGTGATGGAGTTCGTTATCATAGACATCCCTTCCCTATATAATGGGATTGTTTGGTGAGATTGGTTGCACAGGATGAAAGGAGTGGCTTCTACCTTACACCAAGTCATCAAGTTTTTCACCCCCTGAGGTGAAGAAACCCTTCATAGAGATCAAGTAGTGGCTAAATAATGTTACCTTGCTATGATTTCCACTAAAGCGACCATGAAAGAAGTTCAATTAATTGAGGAGGAGTGCGAAATCATAGAGGACATCGGGAAAGAACCCGAGGCTAAGGTTGTGGAAGACCTGATACGCTATGAGCTGGATGAGCCAAGATCGGATCATTTCTTTTTCACTGGTGCAGACTTGTAGAAACAAGAGAGAACCGATCTAATCTAGTTCCTTATAGAAAATATTGAGGTATTCGCATGGACACCATACGAAATGTCAGGGATAGACCCCAATTTCATCAAACATAAATTGAACGTCATCCCTGATGCTCGGCTAGTGAAGCAACGAGGAAGAAGATCCGCAGTAGAGCATATGGATGCCATGATTGAAGAGGTGGAGAAGTTAAAGGGAGTTACTGCAATAACATAGGTTCTTTACCCAAGCTCTCAGTCAAACACAGTTGTGGTGAAGAAAAAGACTGGCAAGTGGAAAGTCTACGTCGACTTCACAAGCCTCAACTAGGCTTGTCCAAAAGACTGCTTTCCTTTGCCAGAGATTGATCAATTAGTGGATTCCACTTTAGGCCATGCCCGGATGAGCTTCCTGGATGCATACCGAGGTTATCACCAAATAGCAATGTACAAGCCCAACCAAGAAAAGACTGCATTCATCACCCCTTGAGGCGTATTCTGCTATAAGGTTATTGATGCAGATAGCAAGGCTGAAGACTACTTGGAGACCCGAGGGCGTCGTTTGCCCGGGTGATCGGTAAACTTTAATCAGCCGTAACTTTTGCTGCGTAACTCTGTTTTCCTTTTATAATATATCGTTGGAAAGCTCTCGACGAGACAAAGGCCAAAAAAATGCAAAAAAAACGCTTCTAAGTATAATTTTTGGCCCATTTAGTATTTTGGGCCTATTTTTGGGCTTATTTTTTTAAGATTTCGTAATTTATTCTTTTAACCCGGTTTGTTCCCGGCCCTAGGGTTTTGTGAACCATATTTATACTTTTATTCTTTAGGGTTTCAGTAGTTTTTGGAGATTAATATTATTTGTGCGCTAGTCTTGCGAATCAACGAGCGTTTGATGCCTCTTTATCTGGTATTCGATTGAATCAACAGGTTTAGGGAAGCCGACATTCTTCAGAATCAACGGTTATTGGTTTCTTGTAAGTGTCCACTGCATCAGTTATGCCTTTCGTGGTGAAAAATGTTGGAGCCACATATCAGAGGATGATTACCAAAATGTTCGAGCCAATCTTAGGTAAAACTATGGATGCATACATTGATGATATGGTGGTTAAGAGCAAAGCAGAGCTAGACCATATTAGAAATTTAACCGAAGTGTTCGCAATACTAAAAAACACAAGACAAGATTGAATGCAACGAAGTGTGATTTCGGGGTGAGCTCGGAAAACTTCCTGGGGTATTTGGTGAAAAGACGAGGGATTAAGGCAAATCTAGAGCAAATTATTGCAATCAACAAACTCGTCAGCCCGAAGAATGCTAAGGAGGTTCAAAAATTGATTAGAATGGCAACAACACTAAACCGATTCATCATTAAGTCCTCTGATAAATGCCGCCCATTCTTCCAGCTCCTATGTAAAATACTAAGGTTTCTTGGAACGAGGACTACGAGCTCGCTCTTTAACAATTCAAAAAGTATTTAACTGAACCACTACTTCTTTCCATGCCGAATGAGGGAAAACTACTCTACGTCTGTCTCGCTGTATCTAAACATGCTGCTAGCTTAGTACTTCTAAGAAAGGTAGACGGAGAGCAACGCCTGATCTATTTTGTTAGCAAAACGTTTACAAATTGCCAAATAAAATACTTACCACTGGAGAAGCTCATTCTAGCCCTAGTTTTAAACTCGCAAAAACTCATACACTATTTTCAAGCACATCCCGTCACTATATAAATGGAGTTTTTGCTCAAAAACATTCAGTTAAAAGCAGACCTATTTGGCCGACTCTCCAAATGGGCCATTGAGCTCGGGTAATCAGACATAAAATTTTTGCTGAGGCCAACAATAAAGGGCCAGATCTTAGCTAATTTTTTGGCTAAGTTCTCGTCCCAAACAGGGCATACAATTGCAGTCGATCTAATCTCGACCCCCAATCTCGAAATGACCCTACATCCTAGTCAACACTGAGTTGGGGCCAAGTTGGATGGACCCAATTGTATCTAAGACTACTAGAAGATAAGAGAGAAGCACACAAAATTTACATAAAGGCAACACGGTTATGGATCTCCCCTAATGGGGACCTGTACAAAAAATCGTATCTAGGACTCTACCTACTGTCCGTCCATCTGAGCCTAGTCGAAGTCGTGCTATTCAAGATCCATGAAGGTATTTGTGTTGCGCAATCAAGGGAAAGATCATTGGCCCACCGGGCCCTGACTTAGAGATACTGGTGGCCATTTTTGCAAAAAGAGGCCCAGGTGTACATTCACAAGTGTACCAAATGCCAACTTTTCTCCCCCCTGATCCATCAGCCAGCAAGGGAGTTGACCCCTCTCACCAGTCCATTGCCCTTTGCTCAATGGGGAATCGACATCGTGGGGATTCTGCTCCTGGCTCTGAGGAACAAGAAATTTTTGTTAACAGCAACGGTCTACTTCACAAAATGGGTAAAGGCCTAACCACTGGCCTAAATCAGGGAGGCAGACATAATCAGATTCAACCGCAAAATTACTCTATCTAGATTTGGCATACCTTTGTATCAGATAGCGAAACTCAGTTCATGGGCAAAAAAGTTTTTGGGGCAATGGAAGATCGAATTCTACAACTTGACACCGAGCTACCCGTAGTGCAATGGACTAAGGCCACCAACAAAACAATCATGAACGGAAAAAAAGAGGCTTAAAAAAGCCAAAGACAAATGAGTCGAGAAACTGCTAAATGTTTTGTGAGCCTATCAGACCACACCGCAGAAAGCAACGAATGAAACGCTTTACGCTCTGGCTTTCGGATACGAAGTTGTAATCCTGTTGAAGGTCAGTTTGCCCACATTACGGACTAAAGCATATGACACAAGTCATAATGAGGAAGTCTTAGCTCGAGACCACAACCTCGCTGACGAACAAAGAAAAAATGCACTAATACATATGGCTGGCTATCAGAAATAGTTAGCCAAAACATACAACCAGAAGGTCTAGCACAGACAATTTTAAGTTGGAGACCTCGTTCTGAAGAAAGTTGTTGGAAATACCAAGGACTCGTGGACGAGAAGATCGGCCCGAATTGAGAAGGACCCTAAAAGATAATCAAGCTCGATTACTACCTCGTAGATCCTGAAGGCAAACAAGTTCTGAGACCTTAGAATTCTAACAACCTGAGAAAGTACTACCATTTCAATGTAACTTTTCCAACCGAGCTGGAATTTGTATGAAATATACTTGTAGAAACTTTTTACGTAGAGATTCTATTTTTCCTTAATTGTTAAAGAAAACACTCATTTTAAAACTTTAGATATGCTCTTTTCGAAAAAAGATCTATGCTGGGAGAGAACTCCCCATTTGCTCAAGCACGAGCTTAAGATG
The DNA here is from genome assembly GCA_030159135.1 of Actinidia polygama. Taxonomy (NCBI): domain Eukaryota; kingdom Viridiplantae; phylum Streptophyta; class Magnoliopsida; order Ericales; family Actinidiaceae; genus Actinidia; species Actinidia polygama. The sequence continues at coordinate 28,680,479 of BRYF01000016.1, read as the reverse complement.
AATTAAGGAAAAAACGCGGGCAAAGGCACAAAATCGCCCAAGCATTTGATTTGAGCATTATCAGGCAAGGTCGAAGAAAAGTACTATGCGCTATGAGCATGCCAAAAAAAGCGATTTTCAATAAGGCATGACCTATCTTGTCCGAACAAGATGCGCCAAGCATGAAAATGAATTCGTCCTTAAAACTTGGTCGACCAGCTACAACATTATTGAAGAGCCATCCGAACTCCACGTGAGTTCCGAGCTTTGTCCCTCAAGGTGTGTCTAAGTACACTTGGCGAAAGTTTCAAGGAAGAGGCAGCCAAACTCTCTCTATGCGAGTCCTGAACTCTGTCATATGAATATTGCCCAAGTATACTTAGAAAAATTTTTAAGGAAGAGTTAGCCGAATTATATGATAGTTCTGAGCTCCGTCCCTCGAGGATTACCTTAGTACACTTAGTAACAAATTCCAAGGGTGAGTTAGCCGAACTCTACGCGATTTCAGAGCTTTGCTTGCAAATCTTGCTAGTCTACTTAGCAAAAATAATTCTTTAAGGAAGAGTTATCCGAATTTAATGAAAGTTCTCGAGCTCTGCCCCTTGAGAATTGCCTATGTACACTTTGCAAAAGATTTTTAAGGAAGAGTTAGCCTAACTTTATGTGAGTTTCGAACTCGGTCCTATAAATCTTGCCTAAATATACTTGGACAATAAACGAAAATAAAAGCTTTCAAATGGAAAATAAAACGCAAACGAGGTCCAAAAATAGAATTCATTAATTGTAGAATATTGTTCAAGTATAGAATTGTTCAAGTACAAAATTATTCAAATACAAAACTGTCCAAGATAAGTTGCTCGGAAGAAATGCCGAGCTCATTCATGCAAGTCAGCCAACCCTCTTGGAAGATGTTTGAGCTTTGTTGGATAGTCTTGTGGATAATCGCCTCGAGATAATGGATATGATCGACTGGGAACTCGATTATCCAAATGATATCCATAATTTGACTTCGGCCTACGGAATAGATGTTGCACGACAATATTTTTCTGACTAGGTTGAAGTCTACAATATCCGACACTGGCCAGATTATACTCACAAAGCATTCGCTGCTCGCAACAGATTGTTTATCAGCTACAACCGAAGATGTTGCCCTGAATGATGATCCATTCCTCAATGGCACAAAAGTTTGGATATATCAATGATCAGAAGTTTCATATCTTAGAACGAGCTCATTCAGACAGTTGTGACAAACTTTTGAGAGCAGAGCCAAATGAGCTCGTGTAAGTACCGAGTTCTACTCTACTAAGATTATTTTCAAAGGTACAACTATCAGAACCTCCGACTGCCTCACATCTATCTCGGCAGCAGAAGGCCCTGGGGGACAAACCCCTAAAGCTAATGATTTTCAATCCTAAAGGACAACCATGTTTGCAGAAACACAAAGTTCCAGCAATGGCAGACGGTCCAAAGTTAGAAATCCAAGGTAAACGCCAACAACAACAAAACCTAAGAGTGAACGCAAGGCCAAAGGATTTGAGAAGAGGCTAGAGGATGTGAGGGACAAGCAATAAATGGTCCTCTAGTTAATTAGTGGTAGAGGCAAACAAATTACAATCAAGAAGGAAGGCAAACATACGTTAATTAATAGGAAAGGTGAAGAGACGGGAAGGGATCTTAAACGTGTCTTAGTGGACATGTAAATTCACGTGCGGGCAACACCCTCCAGAACCTATGAGATGAAAGCACGTGGCAGTCACAGAGTCGTGCATCTTCACCAAACGAGCCCTAGGGGCAGGTGAAAGACCTTGGCGGCGGTATATCAATCGAGTGCACAGACTAATCAAACCCAGACACATGCCCTACATAGTATAGTGAAATGACACACTTAGACGAGGAAAACAGCTAGTGGGCACCAGGGGGCCCGGTAAGCTTAAACCTCGAAAGAGCAGCACGTCCAGTTGATATCACCTTGCAAATATTGATTGAGATCATGCAAATTGAGGGACAATTGTAAGGGATAAATTATACAACTATGAATTCTGGCTTTGCTAGGGCAGGCGCCGTCACCAGGCCACCTCTACAAAGTAAGCTCAGTGACCCCGTGCAGAGCTCAGTCAAGACACCATCAAAAAACATGTATTATCTGAGCTAAGGCCACTAATACTTTTGAGTTGTCGCTATCTAGTAAGTTAGGTGGAGTAACCACGCTGAAATTTGGACGAGGGGCAACTATCAGCGGAGATCCCAAATCATGTCAGAGAACGAAAGGTAACTTGCTCGGTGAAGTTTGTTCTAATAGCCCCCACGCCCAGATGGAGATATCGGCAGTTCGATGATAGGCTATCCGCCAGGCCTTAAGAGCGTGACTAGGTCAATCGCCTACTCATTGACATAGCAGTCGATGCGTACGAGCACGCCCCGAGTCACAGTGTGTCTAATGACAAGACAGCTAGTGCGTCAAGGCACGCATCGAGTTGTGCCATATAAAGTCAGCCTTTTTTATCTTAAAGGTATGCGAATTCACTCTGGTGAAACAGATACACTTTCTCTATATATATTTTTTTCGGTCATCTAACTTGACAGTCGGATAACCATTTCCCAAAAATAGCTCTGGTAGTCATTCTTACTATTTTTGTGGTGTAGTTAGGCACATCCCGACTAGTGACCCCCGATTGGTGACTTACTACAACAACTTTACTCTACTATAGAACCACCTTAGGGGTCTATTCTCGATTTCCTTTCTATCATTTCATAAACCCGCACCTCACCAGTACTTTTAGCCTCCCTTGAGAGACCTAATTGTACTTCAAAATAAAGTAAGCATGACAGTTCAAAATCCCGGTACACCGGATTCAAAAATATAGAGGACACCGGTATCCACTATTGGGAAAAATTTTCTTGTTACCTTCTATTATCCAGATCAACTACACACACAATACAATAAAAATTTACGTAGTTCAGGCACCATATAAAGATTTATGTAGTTCAGCCAATGGTGCCTACGTCCAAGAAGAGCAATCAATAATCAATTAATAGAATGAAGGGGATTACAAAAGAGGAGATCTAATTTGTCAACTCAACTTTATCAATTATCTATCTCACAATCTCTCTTTGTCTTATCTCTCTTTTTTATCACTTCTCTTTGTGCATATTAGTCCCACAACCCTATCTTCTCTTTTATAGACCAAGAGAATGAGGTGGTAGACTTCCAACGTAATCATTAATTGTTATCCTATTCTACCTAGGAAAATCTATCCTAACTAAAAGACTAACTCAAGGGTTTACAATCCTTTCAAAAATTCTAATTAACTCGAGAGTTCTACTCCCACTTGAACACTCCATGTGGTCCAATTGGGTATGGACCCAAAGATATGGGTTAGACTCAATAATCTCCCCATCTAACCCATTGGAATGTAATTCAATATCTTCAAGTTATCCATCTTGACAGCTTCTGGTCCAACTCCCCTATAATATATGCAAGAGAGCATCCAAGAGATCTCGCCCTCATCAACGGGTTACTCTACTTCCCACTGAAATGTATGCACCTCCACAGCGAAGTGCCCGCACCTCTTCACTAAGGTGCCCCCTCATTAGGGTGCGTCGCAAAGTACATCACTTTGTGAGTTGTCGTGGCTCCATCTCTCATCCCTTATTCACACTACTGGAGATATCATCACCACTAATCAAATCGAGAGCGAAAGAGACTCGT
>BRYF01000016.1:28641791-28644291 GCA_030159135.1 Actinidia polygama | reverse complement strand
GAAGATTTGGTAAAATTTAGTAAATTCTATAAAGTCCAGTTACTATTCCTGTCACTGAACGCGATGAGCGTTCGAACGCCCAAGAACAGCATTCAAACGGTCCAGCGTTCGAACGCCACTTTCAGCACAATGTTAAGCATTCGAACGGAAGCCAGATTTTTAGCCTTAGCGTTCGAACGCCCAAACCAGCGTTCGAACGCCAAGACCAAATTTTGACCTTTTTCGCTTAAAACCCTTTTAGTTATTCAAAGTGATTTAGATCCCTTAACCTATCAATTGGAGACTTTTAGTACATGTCCAAGAGGGTTGGACCTAGAACGAGGATGCCTAGGTTTAATCAAAAGTTACATTATGTCAATTAATAATTATTGTACATAAGATTTACGATTCTATACCTTAAATGTAGGAACGCAGAGTCTAGCACTCAACCAAGGAAAATCAGGTGAGTAACACGATACCATGAACAAAATTATGTATTTTCAAAACGTTTTCAAAGTGTACTATGTATGTATAAGTGTTTTTCCATGCTTTTCATGCATCAACATTATGTTTAAATACGAATGCCATATCTTCAAATGATATAATATGTTACTATGCTATGAACAAAACCCCATGGATAATTGGTTTACATGCAAAATGAAATATGTTCAAAAGTATATGCATAATGATACTCGGGGTCCCCCTGTGGTGGGACCTTAATCTAACCTAATGGTCCTAAAAGGTAGATGAGGGACGTGAAATAAATCATCTACAAGGGATATCTCGGCCTAAAAGCCACCCGACCTATATGGTCCTATGTTATGTTGATCCAAATTGTTATGTTTTCATGATATGTTATGTATGTTTATGAAAACAAGTGATGCCATGTTTTTGAAAGATCAAATTATGAATGAATGTTTCAAGAAAGTCATATTATGCTCACTTGTTTCACACGTATGATATGAAATTGATCCATGGTATTTTACGTTCATGCATCTGTTGTTATTCACTAAGCTTTAGCTTACGTTTTCAAAAACAAATTTTAGGTAGTCAATCCGAAGAGCCATAGAAGAAGGCATCATGTGGATTTAGTTTTGTAGCCTATGGGCTTTATGCTATGTAGAATGTACGGCCATAATATGTATAATTTAATTTGGCCATGAAATGTATGTAAATAATTAAACTTAGGCACAACTCTGTGTACGGTATGGACGTGACACTTTATTATGTCAGTATGATTACGTTTCCACACAAGAAAAATTTATATCATTTTAAATGAGTATGCACAGGAAGACAGGTAAGTTGGCCTTGGAGGGCAAGCCGTTGGCCATCACATGCCCACAATCTGCATAGGCCGGGTTGCGGGGCGTGACAAAGTCCTAGTTGGATTAGAACTCTTTTTGTACTTTCTTCTCAACCCGTACGTTGCATAACGATTTTGGCCAACTTAAAGCTCGATTCAGCAAATGACTATTAGGATAAAGTTGTATATATTGAATTCTTCTTTCCAACTTATCAAAAATCAGCTCAATTGTATATCGGAGTAAAACGTTATAGCCAAAATACCAAGACTGGTTTTCAAAAAAATTCGCTAGCGTTCGAATGCTAATACCTTTGTATTTATGGCATTCGAACCCTAAGCACAAAAATTAATATTTAGCTCTTGGGATTATTGAACGCTGCACGGAGGCGTTCAAAACCTAACCTTCTATTTTCTTCTTAAAGTTCTAACCCTAAGATGGGCGTTTGAACTTCTAGGTAATTTTTTTACCTTCCTGTTGCAGCTCAATTTTGAGAACTTTTGAGGTCGATTTAGACAATCCTCATTAGAGATAAAGTTGTAACCCTTGAAGTATTCTTTCCAATACTTCACCAATTAAATCAATCGGACATCGGAGTAAACATTCATGGCCAAAATATCGAGACAGGTTTTTAATCAATTTGCCTTAGCATTCAAACGCTTATTCCTTTGCATTTTGGAGTTCGAACTCTCAGTGTAATTTTAGTATTTTTTGACTTTTTCTTCTCCTCTTCTTAGTCCGTTTTGAAGCTCTTGGAGTCTATATCTCACAACGCTCGCTAGACGTGAACTTGTATAACTTCATGAGATCTTTCCAACGACACATCTTCCATTCTATTCCGGCCTACAGGTGAAAACTTCTATAATTTCTGAAACAAATACCGATAACGACTTTCGACATGTATGCACATACTCCGACTTACTATCACGACTCTAAATCCTTATTTTTGTCATTATTTACCTGTAATGAACTCGAACACGACTTTAAATATGAAACATGATAAAAAAAACATAATTAGCCTAATTTAGGGCAAACTTAGATCGGTTTAACAGCGCTTAGACTACAATTATGCAGTCCGATCAACAGGTAAAGAAGTAAGCCCAAAATTTAAGGATTAGATTAGCTACTTGGAATATAGGATTCTTAACGGATCAGAGAATAGAATTGGTAGACGTTATGAGTAGGAGAGTGGTTAATATTGCTTGCTTGCAGAAAACTAA
>BRYF01000016.1:28614291-28616791 GCA_030159135.1 Actinidia polygama | reverse complement strand
GTCTCACCAAGTCAGCGCATTTCTTACCAGTGAAGACTACGTATTCATTGTCGAAGTACGCAAGTCTTTACATTGCGGAAAATATTCGACTTCACGGAATGCCAGTTTTGATAGTATCGGATCGAGATCCGAGGTTTACGTCGAAGCTTTGGAAAAGCATACAAAGAGCTTTAGGCACTAAGCTTAATTTTAGTACCGTTTTCCATCCGCAGACGGATGGACAATCGAAGAGAACTATCCAAACTTTAGAGGATATGCTACGTTTATGTCTTGACTTTCAAGGAAATTAGGAAGCGCACTTGCCACTTGTGGAGTTCGCTTATAACAATAGTTTTCATACAAGCATTAGAATGGCTCCATATGAAGCACGTTACGAAAGAAAATGTAGATCGCCCATATGTTGGACAAAAGTGGGAGAACGACAATTGTTAGGACCAGACACTGTCCAACTGACAACCGACAAAATTAAAGTGAACAGAAACTTCAAACCGCCCTGAATTGCCAAAAGAGCTATGCAAATGATCGGAGACGCGAGTTAGAATTTGAGGAAGGTGACCATATGTTCTTGAAGATATCTCCTTCCAAAGGGATAAGTCATTTTGGCAAGAAGGGACAGCTGAAATCGAGATACATAGGACCGTTCCAAATTCTTTAACGAATTGGAACCGTCGCCTATTGTATTGCTCTTCCACCGAAACTTTCGCACGTTCACGATGTTTTTCACGTCTCAATGCTACGAAAGTATGTTCACGATCCTACACACATGATTAGTCACTATCCTTTGGAAGTGAGTGAAGACATGAACTATGTTGAGAAACCGATCAAAATTTTGGATCGTCGTGACCAAGTTCTTAGGAACAAAGTCATTCCATTAATACGAGTTTTATGGCAGAATCATACGTGGGAAGAATGGGAACGAGAAGATGAAATCCGAGAGCATTTTCATACTCTATTTGATTGAATGTTGTAATAATTAAAGTACGCTTATTGAAAGAAATTAAACAGTTTTATGTTACGGTATCAATAATTCTATTAAATCTTTATCTACCATTCTAGTAGTTCATTTGCCCAAGCAACTCGGGGGAGGCCGACTTCTTTTGGAATAATATCAACCAGGTTACCATGTTGTAGGCTACCCAACTAAAAGGGCAGTAGAGGCAGTCACAACAGATTAAACCCCCATCAAATACATTAACTATCACCAATTAGACATTCGATGAAGCGAAAAATTTTATCAAACTGCGCAGCGAAAGCCTGATGGCATTAGCCAAGTTTGAGGACAAACTTATTGTAAGGGGGGAGAATGTAACACCCCGAAACTGTAAATTCCTATAACCTCATGAATTATGCCATGAATGATAATGAAAGTGAAATATAGGAAGTTAGTGGTCAAAGAGACCAAAAATAAGTTAGAATATATTGAAGCCTTAAACTTGCAATTTCTGACCTGTTTTTCTCTAGGCGTTCGAACGCCCATATGGGAGTTCGAACGCTAAGACCAAAACCTAAATTTCAAGCCCTCGTAGATATCGAACTGTAAGTAGGAATGTTCGAACTCTCAGCAACCAAAATTCTTCTTAGCGTTCGAATGGTCTTTCGAACGCTAGAGCCAGAAATCCTTCTTAGCATTCGAACGCTTAAAGGGGCGTTCAAACGCCAACAGTAAAAACAAAAAGATAAAAAGAAACATAAGATTAAAAGATGACGAACCACATGGGATCATTTCCCATCTCAGACTTTACAACCACACAAACACATATATACACTCACCCTCACACCACACACACGCACACGGAAAAAGAGAGAGAGAATAAATGAAAAGAGAGAAGGAAGAGAAGAGAGTTAGACATTGGAACTCAAATCAAGCTAGGGAGTTATTTTGAAACTCAAGGAAGCTTTTGGAAGAGGTATAAACTCAGACCCCTTAATTATACGTATACATGTATAGCTTAGGATTTTTTTTGATTTTAAAACTTAGATCTACTAAGTTAGGTTTTAAATTAAAGTCTCATTTTAAGATATGATAGTATCCTTAGTCTATGTTTTACACCCTAAGAGCAATGAAAGAAGTACTAGCTGATTTGAAAAGTTTTGATAAAATTTGTAAAGACCAATCACTGTTCATGTCACTGAATGCAGTGAGCATTCAAACGCCCAAGAACAGCGTTCGAACAGTCACCCTTGTAACATCCCAAAATCGTAAGACCTATAATTATACGTATATAGTGATGCGTACAATAATCAATACGAATATTAGAAGTATAAAGGTCAAAATGAACTAAATTAAAGTTAGAAAAATCTCAAGATACAAGTTAAGAAATCTGCCCAGTTTTCTTCTTAGCATTCGAATGCTAAAAAGGAGTGTTCGAACAGTCAGCCAAATTCCTTCTTAGCATTCGAACGCCAATATTAGCGTTCGAACGGTAAAACCAAAAAGTCAAAATATCAAGTCTCGCATATATCAAACTATAAGTAGGACGTTCGAACCTTAACAAACTAA
>BRYF01000016.1:28571791-28574291 GCA_030159135.1 Actinidia polygama | reverse complement strand
TAATTTTTGAGAAACAACTCGAACTTTTTAATTGGTCAAACAAATCGTTGATCCAAGGAAGTGGATATTTATTCTTTATCGTCACATGATTGGACTGCATAATTGTAGTCCAAACGCTGTCAAATCGACTTAAGTGGGCCCTAGATTAGTTTAATTATGTATTTTTATCATATTTTGTACTTATAGTCATGTCTGAGTTCATGGAAGGTTGATGTTGATAAAAAGGAAGAATTTGACTCCGAGGGCTTCAAAACGGAATATGAAGAAAAGGAGAAAAAGTCAAAGGAGTCTGAAATTACACTGAGCGTTCGAACGCCCAAAATCAAAAGGGAGTCAGCGTTTGAACGCTATGAAGAAATTCAGGAAAAAATGAACTGAGCGTTCAAACGCTCAAAAGGAAGAAGGAAATTGGCGTTTGAATGCCAAGAACAAAACAGGGCACCACCGTTCGAACGCTCCTGCGTTCAAAACATGCAAGGCTTGAAAATTGGAGTTTTGTCTTAGCGTTCGAACCCTCTATCCTACAGTTCGAAACATGCGAGGGCTGAAAAATTAGATATTTGCCTGACCATTCGAACGCTTGATGAAAGGCACAGAGAGGTGTTTGAAAGCCAGCAAGAAAAGTTCACAAAATATACTGAGCGTTCGAACATTGGTTGGAAGGCAAAAGTGGGCGTTCAAACGCTGGCAGATTTTTTTAGAAACCAGTTTTGGTATTTTTGGCATAACTTTTTACTCCAATGTTCGATTGAGCTAATTTTTGACGTGTTGGAAAGAAAACTTCAAGGTATACAATTTTGTTTCTAATGATTATTGGCTAAATAGATCTCTAAAGTGGTCAAAATCGAGATGAAACATACGAACTAATAAGAAAGTTTTCTAATCCTACTATGTTTCGAATTTGTAAAGTCCTATAAATACTTCCTTATATCTTATGAATAAAAGATGATTTAGTTTAGGGTTTCTTTTAGCCTTTTAGTTTAGTTTTTATATTGTTCTTAAGTTTTATTTTATTTCTAAAAATGCTTTAATTATTTTAGCAATTTAATGCAAGTTTTTACCATAATGCTTTCAATATTTAGTTCTTCGCTTTCTTTAGCTCCCCTTATCAAACAAGTCCCAAATTTGAATCTTTAACTTTTGCCACTCTACCTGTGCAAAATGATATGGCGGTACAGAAATAGGCACGGTGCCCAGTATAAGATCAATGGAGAATTTAATCTCCCGATGTGGTGGTAACTCCGTCAGATCTTCCGAAACGACATCCAAAAATTAGCAAACAACCGGTGGCAAAGCCACACTAGTTACACTACCCTCATCGATCAAACAGGTCGAGAAGAGGAAATTTAACTCCCCTTGTCTACGCACATTGGTAGACGATGGATTAAAGCTACAACCCCAATCTCCCAAAAAGTGAAAACGGTTGCCCTCGGGTGTACAAAAGATAACCCGATGCCAAAAACAATCTATTGTCGCACGATAGCCCCGTCAACCAATCCATACCAAGGATCACGTCGAAACTAGTCATATCTAACACAATAAAGTCGAACACAAAATGTCTATCAGCAATCTCAACCTCGCAAGACCTACAAACCCTTATCAAGGTTGATCTACCCCCAACTAGAGTGTCTAACAGAAGTACTGAATCTAATACCTCTTTCTCCAATCCCAATGCCAAAGAAAATGATGATGCAATAAATGAATGTGATGCTCCCTTGTCAATGAGAACACGAGCCCACGAATGAAACACAAGAAAAGTACCTCGTACGACAGCAGTATCCAATTGTGACTCCTATTGTCACGCTATTCCCGACGGTCCTGCTACTGATGTCATAGCATAAACTCACTCCTGAGTCCTCTGACCCTGCTAACCCATGGCCTGTGATTCGGACTAATGGGAAGTCTGCGCCGAAGTAAATGCTGGAATGACCCACAAGGCCTAGATTGATTGAATAGGTTGCTGCGACCCTATAGCTTCCTTACTGTTCCTCTTCTGCGTGTACTGTCTCATGAGATGACCAACTTGATCACACTAAAAACAAGTAGGTGGCCCCTAACCAATGATTGCTCATGCGCTTGCCCACGGGATTGTCCCCTCTATTGTGATTGCCTCTGCTGTTGACCTTTCAATGGACAGTCCACGACACGATGCCCTAGTTAATGACAACCAAAACAAAATCAGCCCTCCTCGAGATGTCTAGCCAGATGATGCTACTGAAATAGTAGGCGAAGATCTGGTAGGATACTGCTGTTGTGCTGTAGAATTCTTTAGCTTCTTCGGAAAGCGCCCCTCAGACTGAGCACTCGTACCCTCGCATTAGGATTTTGGATTCGTTATCTTCCGCGCTCATTCAAAGTTTCTTTTATGAACGTCGTCGAGCTAACCATGGTCGAGTAAACTTTGATCAAGTTCCCTGTAATCTTATTCCTGATGGAAGGCCTAAGCACCCGCATAAATTGTTTCGTCTTCTCCTCCTCCGTCGACACAAACGCCCTTGCG
>BRYF01000016.1:28549291-28554291 GCA_030159135.1 Actinidia polygama | reverse complement strand
AGGACTAATGGGTTGGATTAAGGTCTTGCCACTAGAAGACCCTGAGTTGACGTTATACATTGAACATACTTTTTCTTTCATATAAAAGCATTCATCCATGGTTTTTCGATTCATGATATACTAACATAATATGCGTTTACAAGACATGACAGTTATAACTCAACATATATAGTCATTTATGCATTGAAAGCATGGAAAACATAGTTATGCAATATAGTTCGTATTGAAGGCATTTGAAAAGTACATAGATTTGTTCATGGCATCATGTTATTCACCTCGCTTCCCGTGACTAGGTGCTAAGCAACGTGTTCCTACATGTAAAGGACATAAGGTACGAAGTTGTCAATACTATGATCAATTAATACCAAAATAGAATATCAAAACTAATACGGAACTCTCGACTCAACCTAGGGTACACTCGCTCTAGATCAAAACCTCATGAAAATGAACTTAAATCTCCAAATAGTTATGTCGAGGAGTCCAACATTCTTCATACAAAAATAAAGTGTCTTGAGGTAAAAAGATCAAATAGTCAAAAATTTAGTCTATTGTTCGAACGCTGGGATGTGGCGTTCGAATGCTGGGCTACTATTCAAATGCTGGGTTTGGCATTCGAATGTTGACTGTTCCCCGCAGTAGAAATGGCTACTAAAATCACCAAATTTTCTCCAAATATAATTAAATCTTTTTATTCTTCAAAGGGTCTAAAAATCGACTCACTAGGATGAACATAGTTCAAAATGAACCCTCAAAACTCACCCTAACATGGTAAATCTAGGATTTAAATCAAACAAAACCCGAACATTTGATAATTTGAGGGTTTTCACACCACACACTCAACTCACCTAAATCAGGCACTAATACATATTATCCAACCCAATTTGAGACTTAAAGAAGCCTTTAAATTGACATACATTACATATATATATAATACACATATAGCATTCAAGGGTTTTGGGGTTTTTTACCTCTTTCCCAAGATTTCTCAAGCTCCCACAATGGCTTCTCTTAACTTTGAGTGAGCTCCCCAATCTCTCTCTCTCTCTCCTCCTTTCCTTCTTCTTCCTCTCTTCTCTTCCTTCCCTTCTCTTTCTTTCTCTCTATATGCATGTAGTGTGGAGTATGTGTGTATAAACTAAGGTACACATAGGAAATAATCCCATGTGTCCTTTTCCATTCTTAGTTCCTTGTACTTCTACTTTTTTTAAACTGTTAGCGTTTGAACGCTACTTTTTATCGTTCGAACGCTAAGTAAAAAATACTTTAGTTCGTAGGCTTGGCGTTTGAACGCCCAGAAAAGATGAAAAGTGGGCTTTGGCGTTCGAACGCCAAGAAGAAAACGCCAAGAAGACATGAAAACTATTGCAGGCTTTAGCATTCGAACTCCGCGTTAGACAGTCATGAGAGCATAAAAATTGATGAAATTCGTTACTAGCATAAACGTTCGAACTCTCATATTAGCGTTCGAACGCTAAGAAGAATTTTGACTTTAGCATTCGAACGCCCATACTAGCGTTCGAACGCTAAGGAGAGTTTTGGGCATAAACTTAAGTTTAAAGTGTTGACGGTGTTCTAACTTTATTTTGATCACTTGATTCTTAAAATGACAATAATTCACATTAACTAGCATACGATTCATATTTTACATAATTAAAGAAAATTAATAGGTTCGGGGTATTACAAAAGTTCTTAATTCATTTAGAGGGATTGGCAAAGGGAAGAAGGTGAATGATCCAAAACCCAAGGGAAAATATTTCCATTGTGGGGTTGCGGGTCATTGGAAGAGAAACTGTCCAAACTACCTGACTCAAAAAAAGGACTAAGATATAACTGAATCACTTATTATTGAAGTAAGATTTATTACAAGTACTTCAAATTTTTGGTGTGTAGATTCCGGTACAACTAATCATATTTGTAATACATTGCAGGGATTTTGAGAAATTATGAAGTTAAGTGATTCTGATGTTACATTGCACCTAGGATTGAAAGCAAGAGTTGTTGCTGTGTGTGTAAGAGTAGTAGAGTTATTTTTTTGTTCAAATAAAATATTAATTTTATATGACAATTTATTTGTTTCTAGCATTAAAAGAAATTTGATTTTGATTTCTACTTTATTTAAACAAGGATATTCCATTTTATTTAATAAAAATACTTTTATTAAATTAAATGAATCTTTTATATACTCGGGCAAGTTGGTTAATGGTCTTTATCTAATTACTCTTAAGATGGATGAGATAACTGAAACTGAATTGAATAAATTACAAAACTTGCCTCTAAAAAGAAAGGTTTGTTCTAATAATTCAACGTACATTTGGCATCTAGGACTTGGTTATATTAATTTAAAATGAATTGCTAGATTAGTTAAAGAAGACCATTTGTCCTCTTTGATTATTTAACCCTTACCTGTGTGTATATTGTATTTTGAAGAAAAAATGATCAAAAGGCCATTTTCGGCAAAGGACAATAGATCCAAAGGTCTATTAGAGTTAGTTCATATAGATATGTGTCAACCCCTAAATGTTAAGGCCAGAGGGGCTTTGAGTATATTATTACTTTTATTCATGATTACTCAAGGTATGACTATGTTTATTTGTTGTACCGAAAGTCCGAGGCATTTTAAAAGTTTAAAAAATTTAATTTGAAATGAAGAAGCAACTAGATAAGAATATAAAGTCGCTTCGATCCGATCTAAGTGATGAGTTCCTCTCTGGTGACTTTGATAAGTATTTGTTGGATAATGTGATTCTATCTCTGTTGTCAGCACTAGGCATGCATCAGCAGAATGGTGTGGCTGAAAGAAGAAACCAGACTCTTTTAGACATGATGAGATTTATGATGAGTTATTCTGATCTACCAAAGTTCCTAATGGGACATGCTCTAGAAACGATGACTTGCATTCTAAACTTGGTTCCAACAAAGTCTGTTCCAAATATTCTTGTAAAGTTGTGGACTAGTTGCAAGACTAATATACAACACTATAGAATATGGGGTATCCAACATATGTGCTTAAGTAAAAAACTAGGAAGTTAGATACTAAGTCAGAATTGTGCTATTTCGTAGGATATTCTAAAAGAATTAAAGGTTGGTTATTTTATAATCCCGGAGAACAAATAGTATTAGTGAGCATTAATGTTGTTTTTCTAGACGACGATTATATGATAGACCGAAAGCCTAATGATAGATTTGAGTTTAAAGAGTTGTCTGATACTCCCTCCTAGAGATCCATTAGAAGGAAAGTTCTCATCTAATGGAGGATGTTCCAGAAATCACTATTGTAACACCCCACCCCAAGTTAATCTTCACAACTCAAACGATAAGGGGTTATCCACATAACTATCTGTATAACCACATAAGCATAATAACACAATACAACGAACGGTGTGATAAAAAATAAAATCCTTCATATAAGTATTATTCCAAACATCACCCACAACTATCGACATATGCACACTAATTACATAAACTTGAAAAGAAACATTATGGGGGTATGACCTAACCACGTGTTCAGTGAATGTACAACTCATAATTCATATATCACATCATCTCAACAGAAATTCTTTCCCATAGTTCACAATCTTTGAGTAACAACATGAATTTCATCCACAAATGCTAATTATGTTACGCCACAAAAGTAATGTATTATCCTAAAGGACCATGTAATGCATCGCCACTAAGGCCCATAAAATGTATCGCTACGAAGGCCATAAAATGCAAATGTATCACTACGAAGGCCTATGAAATGCATCGCCACAAAAGCCCATGAAATGTAAATGTATAATCACAATATCCCAATAATACATATTCAACATCAACTATGAGTTAGTTCACCTATAATATTTTTTAATAATGCACTTAATCCCCAGAGTTAGATGAACACCATAAAATTAATTCATTAACTACTAAAAATCAATAAACGGGTTTCACACTTCCCTCCCTTTTAAAAGAATTTCATCCTAAAATTCACGTATCATAACATAAGTGTGGGTATTGGGCTTTCATAATCTCTTTGCTCTCCCACATTGCATCCTCGATAGATGCCTTCTCCATAAACTTTAACTAGTTGAATGGTCTTAATACGAAGTATCTGACCCCAATGGTCTAAAATCTGCATTGGCTTTTCAATAAAGACAAATCTTCATTCAATTCAATCAGTTGAGAACTCAAAACATGTGATGGATTAGAAACATACTTCCATAACATAGAAACATGAAATACGTCGTGTAACCGAGATAACTCTGGTGGTAACATCAGTCTGTAAGTTGTAGTCCCAATTCGCTCAACAATCTCTTAAAGAACATATCTTGGACTCAACTTGCCTTTCTTACCAAATCACATTATGCCTTTCCACGGAGACACAATTAGAAATACTCAATCACCCACTACAAACTCCAAATATCTTCTTTGATTGTTTGCATAACTTTTCTAGCGGTCTATTCAATCTTCAATTGTTCTTAAATAATTCTTACTTTATTAGCTATCTCTTAAACCATTTCTGGCCCCCCAGTATCTTCTTTTCTCCTTGATCACTCCAACACGCAGGAGTCCTAAATCTCCGACCATATAAAGCTTCATAAGGAGCCATACAATTACTAGAATAATGACTATTATTATAAGTAAATTCTATCAAAGATAAATGATCATCCCAATTACCTTTGAAATCTAATACACAATAGCACACCATATCCTCCAAAGTTTGAATAGTTTACTCAGACTGCCCATCTGTCTGTGGATGAAAAGTTGTACTAAATTTCAAAATAGAACCTATGGCTTGCTATAAGCTCGGTCAAAATCTAGAAGTAAATCTAGGATCTCTGTCAGCAGTAATAGACATTGATGCATCATGTAATCGGATAATCTCATCAACATATAACTTAGTATACGTATCACTCGAACAAATAGCTCTAATAGGCAAAAAATGTGCTAACTTAGTCAATCTATCCACAATTACCCAAATAGAATCAAAGCATTTCTATGACCGAGGAAGGCCAATGACAAAATCC
>BRYF01000016.1:28536791-28541791 GCA_030159135.1 Actinidia polygama | reverse complement strand
CGTTCGAATGGTAACGACCTAGCATACAAACGCCTCTACGAAGCATTCAAACGGAAAGAGAGGGGAATATTGCCATTTTCCTTGACATTCGAATGACTCTGCGGAGCGTTCGAACGATGACTGTTCAATAGCCTAGCGTTCGAACGCCAGATTCCAGCGTTCAAATGCCAGGCCAATATTTAGACTATTTGGCTTTTTTTCTTGGGACATTTTGTTTTTGTCCAAAGTATGTTAAGCCCATTGACCTACCTATTGGGAGACTTTAGGTCCATTTTTAAGAGGTCTTAACCTAGAGCAAGAATATCTTAGATCTAGTTGAGAGTTTCGTATTAGTTTGATTATTTCACTTTTGTATCATTGAACATAGTATTGATGTTTTCATACCGTATGTCCTTTATATGTAAGAACACGTTGCTTAGTACCTAGTCACGGGAATCGAGGTGAGTAATATGATACAAAACCTATCTATGTTCAAAATACTTTCAATGCGATCTGCTTTATATGCAATGTTTTTCATGTTTTCAATGCATAAATGAATATGTTTTGTTATGAATGTCATGTCTTCTAAATGCAAGCTAATTTTAGTATGTTATGAAACAAAAACCATGGATGGATGTTTTCACACGAGAAGTAAAGAATTTTCAATGCATAGCAAGTAAAAGATTTTCAATGTATAACGCCAACTCGGGGTTTTCTCGTTGCAAGACCTTAATCTTGCCCGATAGTCCAACGATAGGGGACGTGAAATAAACTCTTTAGTCCTATGATAGGGGGCTGAAAATAAACTATTTATGTGAGAGAAGTCCCTGACCTAAAGAACCCATGCCTGACCTATATGGTTATTATGTTGCATGACTGAAAGGTTACTATGATTATGCCAAGTGATTGCACTTTTTGTACCTACAGATTTACAGTTATGAAAGATTTCAAGCTTCAAGAAGCTATGTTATTTTTATAGTTATGAAAGTTCAAGTTTAAGAATAAGGCTATATTATGTTTTACGGTTCAAAGCCTTTAGTAAAGATATCAGCTAGTTGATGTTTTCAGAGCTATGTTTCAAAGGATTAAAGGCTATGTTTAAAGGCTATGTTTAAAAGCTATGTTTACACGATCAAAGGTTATGTTTCAAATGCGATATCATGTGATATCTATGTTATGATTATTATTGCACATATGCTAATCCATGGTATTTTTACGTTCATGCATCATTGTTATTCACTAAGCGTATAGCTTAAGTTTTCAAAAAAATAATTTTCAGGAAGTTAATCCGAGGAGCATTAGAAGGAAGTGACAGAGTTAAGGCCCAAGGGCCCTATGTTATTTTGTATGGTTTAGACCCTATCTTTTGTAGCGATGTTATGACGCCATCCTTGTAGCTTCAAGTTGGCCATACTATGTATAAAAGAAAGAAAAACTTAGGCACAACTCGGTATGTAATTCAAACTTAATATCTTATAGTTATTATGACCTTCCGTTATTATGTATCATTATAAATGATTATGCACAGGTGATCAACTGGTTTAAAGTATGTCGACCTCTGGTAGCTAGGCTGTTGGCCGGTCACATGCCTTCGATTCGCATAGGCTGGGCTTCAGAGCGTGATAGCTTAAGTAGTTAGGAGAGTTCTAAGTTACTTGAAAGGAGCACAAGACTTGGGAATTTGGTACTCAAGAGAGTTAAATTTCAGCCTTGCTAGGTATAGTGATGCTAATTTTGCTTGTTATAAGGTAGAAAGAAAAACACAAATGGAATTTGTCAATTTCTAGGATCTTCCTTAGTCTCTTGGTTCAGCAAAAAGCAAAGTTCAGTGGCCTTATCTACAGCAGAAGCAAAGTATATAGTAGTTGGTAGTTATTGTGCACAACTTCTTTGGATGAAGCAACAACTAGTAGACTTTGGAGTTGATTGCAAATCTGTACCTATTTATTGTGACAACACAAGTGCCATTAGCCTCACAAAGAACCTTGTGCAACACTTTAGAATAAAACATATAGAGGTTAGACATCACTTTATTAGAGATCATATCTTAGAAAATGATATTTGTTTAGAGTTTATAGGCATTGAACATCAACTAGCTGATATCTTTACTAAAGGCTTACTTGAGGAAAGGTTTTGTTTTCTTAAAAAAGAACTAGGAATGTGTAACTTTCCTTTATAAAATTCTCAAAATATGTCAAAAGTCATTCTACACTTTTGTATATTTATGATGGGTACAATTGTCTGAAGACATAAGCTCAACTTTTGATTAAGAACAAGTAGAATTAGTCATAATCTACTTTTTGATATCTATTAATACTACTTATGTCCTCTCAATTATGTCCTCTCTTTTTTATAATGCCAAAGGGGGAGAAGAAACGGTAAGAGTATAATTTTTTTTGAAGAATGAATGGTAAGGCTCGTGGGGAGTAATCTATTTTCTGATGCATTCTCTGTGTTATGTTATTTGCTTACTTAATTGCTAATCTGAGGGAGAGTTTATGTTTAGTAAAAGTTAAAGTTTTTTTTAAGTTGTCATCATAAAAAAAGGAGAGATTTATTGAGCCTAGGTTACCCCAAATATTTTTTAATCTAAGCATTTGATAGTTTTAATGATAACAAATTATTTTATGCTTTTATTCACCTCATTGTATTTTACTTTAATTCATAATTTCATAAAAAAGTTATAGATATCCTTATAATGTGAGGATAGTATTTCAAGTGTTTTTACACAAAAATTTTCTCTTGTCTCAGCCTGAGTATTTTCAATCTAACTTTTTTTGTATAAATTGAAATGCAATAAATCTTTTGTTAGAAAGATATAACAAATATCGACATCTTTTATGTTTTTAAAAAAAATATTCATTTACATTCAAGAAGTTATTGGTGAATTTTGCTCTCTACATGTTCAAAAGTTGTAAAAATTTTCTAACTATGAAAATTCATGCTCTCTGAAATATTTACTCGAGTTTACTATTTTAATTATATCTCTCTCTAAATTTATTCAAATAAGGTGATTCTTTTTTCATTGGAAAGAAAACTCATATATATACATGTTTACTGAATTAATAAAAATTTAATTTATTTGTTTTCAATGACTTTTTATCAGCTTTTTGGTTTTCTACATTTAAAATTCTGCATATTTCTACTTTTAAGACTTGTGTCTTGTGTCAATTTTATTTTTTGAAAGTATATATATGTCATTTGTGTATATTTTCAAGACTTTGTTTTGACTTTTATATGAATATAAAAATATCATTTGTATAATTTTATTTACACATTTTTAGAATGGATACAAATGATTGTTACACCCTATATAGAATATTTCAGCTATCACTTTTTTTTTTACATATAGATTCTTATATTTTGATATATATATATACAGTTGAGAGAATAGCCATACACTCTAGCATAGCTGGACAAATGCAAAAAGATCATATTGGCCATGATGCTCAAGGGTTTCTCTATATATACTATGAATTATCATCGAAGACACCATCCTTTGAAAGCTTTAGAAATTTTGCTGAGATTTTGTTGAGTATTCTTGCTGAGAGCCTTTGTTTTATCATTTGTAAAAGCCTTAGAATCTGAGCTTAATTAGAAATCTTTTATCCAATATTTGAGAGGTTTTTATTGTTGTAAGGTTGAGTTGAGTTTTTATCTTGTATTCTTGAAGTTATAAGAGTGTGAGAAGAAGATAACTCTAAGGTTGAGATCCTAACTTGCTATTGGTTGTTATTACATAACTTGGAGAGCTTGTAAGTATATGAGTAGAGACAAAGGTTTTGTGTATATAAACTTGTGAGTTGTAAGCAGACTTAGGTCTTCAGTATAAAAGGCTATTGGTTACCTATTTTACAAAACCAACTTAGTGGAGAGAAACTACAAAGTAGACAGTTGGGGAAAGGATTATGCTACGGCTGAACCTCTATAAAATTATTGTGTTTATTTACTTTCAGCTCTTACATCATTCTTAACTGTTTTTATAAGTATCCTTTAAGTTTTCAGAATTTTACTTTTAGCATTATTTTATTTCTGTATTTCAGTTTCATTACTTTACCTTAAGTTCTTTTCTTTAAGCATTTAGTCACCCTATTCATCCCCCTTTAGGGATGACTTCTAGGCCAACAGGAAGTAATCCCAAACAATGATGGGTAGATATTTTGGTAACCCACCATGTGTGTTCTGGGAAAAACATGTTCACTACTTATCATGAAAATGTTAATGGAGAATAAATTTTTGCAGGCTATGTAAATATTATTCTGAAGATGACTTCTGGCAAAAAACTGATTCTAAACAACGTATTCCATATATCTGACATTCGAAAAAATTTGATTTCGGTCGTTGCTGCACAAGAATAGTTTCAAACTTGTATTTGAGTCTAACAAATTTGTTTTGATTAAGAATGAGTGTACATAGGAAATGAATACCTTTCTGATGATTTGTTTAAACTCAATGTACTCACAGTTGTACCAACTTCAAGTGATATAAATAAAAATTCTGACTTTATATTTGTGAGTTGAATGTTTGGCATAATGGATTAGGACATGTTAATGTTGAATCATTGCAAAAATTTGTTCAATTAAATTATTTTTCAAAACTAAATTTTGATAATAATGATAAATGTCACATATGTGTAGAAGTGAAATTAAGTAAAACTTCTTTTCCATCTATAGAAAGGTCAACAAAACATTTGGAGTTAAGTCACACAAATGTGTGTAATTTAAAATTAGTACAAATAAGAGGCGGTAAATATGATTGTACTAGATTTTATTATCATTGATTGTACTAGATTTTGTTATCTTTACTTAATGAGAAGTAAAGATGAAGCTATTGAAAATTTAAGATTTTCAAAAGCGAAGTGAAAAATCAATTAAGTAAAAAGATTAAATTTCTAAAAAGTGATAGATGTGGTAAATATGAATCACTATTTAAAAAATGGTGTGCAGAAAATGGTATTATACGCCAAACAACAATACTATATTTTCCTCAATCAAATGGCATTGTCGAAAGAAAAAGCAAAA
>BRYF01000016.1:28494291-28496791 GCA_030159135.1 Actinidia polygama | reverse complement strand
AGGCCCCAGCTAAGCCCAAGGCGATGTTAAGTCAGGCGACGACCAAGGCGGTGCCAACTTCTATAGCCCCCGGGGAGGGGACCTCGGTTAACCCCAAGGTTGTCCTAGGGCTTGAAGCTTTTCGTCATGGAGAATCCAGTCGTGGCGAAGAGGTTCCTCCAGGGCTCATTCTTCCCGCCGGAAAGGAGTTGGTGGAAAATCTAGATCTCAACTAAGCGATCATGAGGTTCCTTCATTATATCGATCAAGTAATTACTTGTTTTCAAATTATGCCCGTATTTTTCCATTTGTAGTGTTTTGATAAGTTTTATTTTTTGCAAGCGATGGTGCTTGGATCCTCTCTTGCTAATTGCGGCAGAGAGATGCGAGAGGAGGTGATGACCTAATAGGTCAATGCTGCATCCATTCAGGATGAGATGATCCAGGACCAGAATGTGGCCAAAGATCTAAACGGCCGGGTAGTTGAGCTTGAGGCCGAGAAATAGGACGCCGCCGAGGAGATGAGGAGAATTAAAGAGGAACACGTTGCCTCCCTGGAAAGGCACGAGAAGGAGACAGCCGAGCTGAGGGAGAAGTAGGCCCTCTCAAAAATGTCGGTGGTTGAAGAGTTCAAATCTTCTGACGACTTCAAGGAGGGCTGTAGAAAAAACAACTTTTTCGTATTTCGGCGACCACTTCAACTTTTGCAAAAAGAAGATCGAACTTCTCCATCCCAAACTCGACATCCAAGACCTCTAGATCGACCCTGACCTAGTCGAGGAGTATGAAGAGGAGGAGAAGAACGAGTTGGATACCAACCCTCCTTCCTAGTAGGCCTCTCGATGTATATTTTTCTTTCTTTTTTTGTAATGGCGACATCTATGTAAAGGCGATTTTAATAAGATAGCAATTTTTCTTCATATTTGTGTTTCTTCAATAGCAATGTGTTTATTTCTATTGGCAATATCATCATTAGAGAATCTAATGATACCAACGAGATTAATTTTGCATACATAATAAGTTTAAATCGCCTTAACCAGGCAAACATTAAACTTAATCATGGCTATCAGAATGATCAGGCAAGACGCTATTGTGGACTTTGGCAAGCAAGATGCCTTTGTTAAATAATTGGAGGATTAAACTCCCAATATTTTTTTTGCATCTTTTTGGCAAATAAATAGAAAGTTATTAGACGATGTCAATGGATAAAACTGATGAAACAACAATTTTGATTTTGGCGACAATAACAAGAACTAATTTGATTAAATGATGAAATTGGCGACAACCCATTTTGTTGACCTCAATACCATTGGCGATGACAATCAAATCTAGCTGGTGAAATTGGCAATTCCACTAAGATAACAATAATTACATGGAACTTGGCAACCAATTCACTCTAATGAAATATAACTTGGAAACCACTTCACTCTAATGAAATAGAACTTTGGCAACGACAAATAGCATCGTTATAGGCGACCTTCATAGCATGGCGACCAAAGAAACTATTAGTAGTACTTCTTCAAGTGTTCAGCATTCCAGGGGTGGGGTAGTACTCTCCCGCCCAGGTCTTCCAACCAATAAGTTCCTGGACTTGATGCCTTGACAACTCTATACGGACCTTCCCATGTCGGGCCAAGCTTCCCAACATTAGGTTCTTTCGTAGATAAAGTGACTTTCCTGAAGACCAGGTCACTGGGCAAGAATGACATGTGCTTAACCCTCTTTTTATAGTACTTGGCGACCTAATTTTTGTTGTTAGTTTGTCTCACCTCGTCACGCTCCCTTCTTTCAGTGAGGAAATCAAGATTAAGCCTTAGTTCTGTTTCATTGTTCTCCTTATCAAAATTCATCATCCTAGAGTTAGGTATGCCGATCTCTATTGGTATAACCAACTTTGTCCCATATACTAGTGAGTATGATGTCTCACCTGTTGGGATTCTGCTTGTCATATGGTAGGCCCATAGTACACTCGGAAGGTCTTTTGCCCATTCACTCTTGGATTTCTCTAACCTCGCCTTCAGGTCCCTCAAAATCGTCCTATTAGTGATTTCTACTTGGCCGTTTGCTTAAGGATGACCGGTCGAGGAGAAATGATTGGAGATGGCAAGGTCTGAACAAAATAGTTTGAACTCGTCATTGTCGAACTGCTTCGCATTGTCAGATATAATAACCTTTAGGATCCCAAATCGACAAACGATATTTTTTAAAATAAAATTCTTGGTGTTCTTTTAAGTGATTTTGGCGAGAGGTTCTGCCTCTATCTACTTTGTGAAGTAGTCTATAGAGAAAATCAAGAATTTTCTCTATAATGGAGGTTGAGGTAAAGGGCCAAGCACGTCTATCCCCCATTGAGCAAATGGCTAGGGATTGGTCATTGGAACCATTTCGGTAGGAGGGAGATGACTAACTAGAGCAAACCTCTAACACTTTTGGCACTTTCTAGTGAATGCAATTGCATCTCGTTCCACATGAGGCGAGAAATACCCTTGGTGAATGCAAACCTCCAGGAATGATTTCCGCA
>BRYF01000016.1:28456791-28459291 GCA_030159135.1 Actinidia polygama | reverse complement strand
CGTAAGTCTCGGATTCAGAAGATTTAGCTTTTAAAACCATTTGTTCTTCCAATCTTCAACTTCTAAAATAAATTTGGTTGTTATAATCATGGTTGTGCATCATTAATTCGTACAATGCATATATTGAACCTAACTCAAGCATAAACGTTACAAGGCAACGTATATGCAGAGTCAGCAATTCACGCATAAGCATTATCGAACATAGTAGGACACCCAAATTTTTGAAACTATTTAAAATGGACAAGAAGAAGACGAATAAATATCAGAAAATCTAACGGTGAAATCAAAACTTACCTCTATTGTTCATCTTCGATCCCCAATATATCTTCACAATCGATCCCGAGTTGGGAAAATTAGCCACGCATGACTATGGAACACGAATAATTAAATATTGAAGACATTCTGAGATATAAACGCTGAAATGAATGATTAAAATTGAAAAAACATGAAGTAATTACAGAAAAACTTGTAATCAAACACGCAAAATTGAATAAAACCATAAATTGAATTGATTAAATGCGAATTTAAATGTATTTGATTACAAAAATATAAAAAAACTATGAATTCTATGTTAAAAAGATGTAAAAATCCTAAAAAGTACGTGTCTTGTTCATAAAATCGTAAGAAACTATATATAGGCTTTACAAGTTTGAGTCCTAGTGGGATTAGAAGTCTGCCCAATTTTTTTCTTGCATTCGAACGCCAACTATAACGTTCGAATGCTCAGTGCAATTTTTTAGGCAACGTTCGAACGCTAAATTTGGCCCTACAATTGGCATTCGAACGTTCAGCGTAAAACTCTTCCTGGCATTCGAACCCTGGTTCTACCGTTCGAACCTTAAGTACAAAAACTAATTTTTAGCTCTCAAAACTGTCGAACGCTGCACAAAGGCATTCGAACCCTAACCTGTAACACCCCGCATCCATAAATCCCATTAATTACGTATATTATGACGTGTATAATAATTAGAGAGAGTAATATAAGTTTAAGGGTCCAAAAGAACCAATTTAGGTTAGCCAATATTCAAAAGTCCTAAACTTATAAATTCTGCCCAGGATCCTTCTTAGCGTTCGAACGCCAGGATGAGCGTTCGAACGGTCGAGCATTTTGCCTAGGCGTTCGAACGCCCATTGACAGCACATTTGGAGCGTTCGAACGGTAAGGCCAAAAACCCAAATTTCAAGTCTCGCATGTTTCGAACTGTAAGCAAGAGGGTTCGAACGCCAGAGCTCAGAATCCTTCTAAGCGTTCGAACGCCAAAAAGGAGCGTTCGAACGCCCATAGTAGAAACTGAAAGATGAAAAAGGGAACACGAAATTAAAATGGGGAAAACCACACGGGATCATTCCCAACTCAGCCTTCACAGCCACTCATATATACACACTTACTCTTCACTTCCTTCACAACACACACACACCCATTCACGGGTAGAGAGAGAGAGGAAAGAGAGGAAAGGAAGAGAAGAGAAAGAAGGAAAGAAAAGGAAGAAGGAAGAGGATCAAGGCAAATAGAAGCCATAATAAAGCTCAAAGAAGCTACAAGAAGCCAATTTGAAAGGTATAAACACATAACCCATGCATTTGAACATATATGTATACTTAGGTTTTTAGTTTATTTTGAAACTTAGATTTACTAAGTTAGGTTTCGAATTAAAGGTCCATTTTGAGGTATGATGGTGTCCTTGAGTGATATATTGCACCCTCAAAATATTGGAAAGATTCAAGTTAGTTGATAGTGATTTGGTAAAAAATTCAAGAACCAGTCACTGTTCATGTCACTGAACGCAGGGAGTGTTCGAACGCCCAAGAACAGCGTTCGAACGGTCTAGCGTTCGAACGCCCAGAAGAGAGTTCGAACGGCCCAGCGTTCGAACGCCACTGGTAGAACACTTTTGAGCGTTCGAACGCCCAGACCATGTTTAGGCAGAATTGGTCTTTTCCCTTAAGACTTAGTAAATTCAACCATAGCATGTTAAACCCTTTAACTACCTTTTCAGAACTAAAGACACATGTTCAATATGGTTAGACCTAGAATGAAGGCAAGTAAGTCAAGTCGAGGAATCTTATCAATTTAATTGAAACGCTAGCCTTATTGAACATAGTAATGACGTATTGCCCTTATATGTGTAGGAACGCAAAGTTTAACACCTAACCAAGGAGATCCAGGTGAGTAACACGATGCTACGGACAAAATTATGTATTTTCAAAACGTTTTCAAAGTATATTATGTATGTACAAATGTTTTCCATGCTTTCAATGCATCAAATATATTTGCCATGTAAATGCCATGTCTTGCAAAAGTATGCAATGTTTATGCTATGTATGAAAACCCATGGATGCTTGGTTTATACGAAAACAAGTATGTTCAAATTATATACATGTGACACTCAGGGTCCTCACTGACGGGAATTAAACAAAGTCAGCCAGTCCTAAAGGGTAGATGGGAGGACGTGAAATAAAGCCATCTACAAAAGAGATATCTCAGGCCAAAAGAGCCACC
>BRYF01000016.1:28429291-28434291 GCA_030159135.1 Actinidia polygama | reverse complement strand
AAGCTTTGACCCAACAGGTTATTCACATACAATACGACGTATAGGATTGTCTCATTACAAGTGGTTTGTATCCAAATTTAGGTTTTGGGCCTATAGTTTGAAATGCAAATAAATTAACTTCACTAAATTATACCACTTGTTCCTATATGTAAGGTATGGAAACGTTAATACTATATTCAATTAATACTAAATTAAACAAATTAAACTAATATGAAACTCCCGACTTGACCCAAGGCACGCTAGCTCTAGGGTTAGGTTACACTCTAGGACAACACTCCTAGACAGAGGTACGAGGGGTCTTAGTTCGACCATTCCTTAAGGTATCCTATGAAAATGGATCCAAGTTTCCCATTTGGTATATCAAAGTGTCTAACATAATTTGGGCAACTAAAATGTCTTACAAGGGAAAAATCAAAAATGCCTGAAAATGAGCCTGGTGTTCGAATGCAGGGTCTGGCGTTCTAACGCTAGGCTATGGAATAGTTATCGTTCGAATGCTGGGTATGGAGTTCCAACGCTAAGGCAAAAATGACATGGTTTAGCTCTCAATATTATCGAATGCTGTATAGCGGCATTCGAACGTTAAGAAAAAATATCTAGGTACCGTTTGAACACTAAGAGTGCATTAAAAGTGGCATTCGAACAATAAGGCTAAATGCCTACTTTCCTTCTCTTGGCGTTCGAACGTTCCACAAAGGCCAAAAATGGGCGTTCAAACTCTAAGGCAATTTGCTCATACCGTTCGAATGCTAAGTCTAGCATTCGAACGCTGGCTGCGAGCAGCAACAAAAATGGCCACTGCACTTTACCAAAACTCTCCAAAACTCCCATAAACCATTTCACAATTCCTAAGGCTTAAAGATGAACCTAATTTAGCCACAATAGCTCAAGCTCAAGCTTCAAAGACAACCTTAGCATTGTAGATCTAAGTTTGAAATTCAAAACCCTAACAATTTATTTTGGGGGTCTTAAAACTTTAAACTCTCCAAATCCTCTCAAGGTGTCTTCCAACTCTAAGGTTTAATCAAATTGGGACTCAAAGGAGTCATCACACATAACTCAAACCTTCCTAAGGGCACTAAAGCCAAGAACTCCCCAAATCCTTCAACTATACACACATCACACACATACACAAAGTTAATTTCTTAGTTATTTAAGCTTAATGAAGCTTTCAATGACTTTTCTTGGCTTGGTTTAGGGATTCCCAAGCTTCTTCTCCTTCTTTTCATTCTTCTCTCTCTCTCTTTCTCTATCTCCCTTTACGTGGTTGGGTGTGTGTGTTTGTGTAGTGTAAGTGTGTGGTGTGTATGTCCAAAACACATGGGATTTAATCCCGTGCCCCCACCTCCACTCTCACTCTCTTGTTTCACTTCCTTTTTTTTCTTTCTTTTTTTTATACTTTTTGTTATCGTTCGAACGCCCTTCCTAGCATTCGAACGCTAAGAAGAAAGTTGGCTATACTTATAGTTACCTTTCGAACGCTAAAAACAAAACTGGATATAAACTTAAATCTATGGTTTAGAAAAGTTCTAACTCTAATTTATTTACTTTAACCTTCAAACTTCTCATAATCCATACTAATTATCATACACATCATAATTTACATAATTAATGAAGTTGACGGATTTGGGGTGTTACAATAGCGTTAACCCGCCCCTGAGTCCCTCTGACACTGTTGGCCCAAAGTCTGTGGTCCAGACTAATATGAGGCATGTACCGAAGTAAATGCTGGAGTGGCCCTCGAGGCATGTATTGCATGAATAGATAACTGTGATCATATGGCTCCCTGATTGTTCTTCCTCCGCGTGCATTGACGCATGACATGACCAACTTGACCACACTGAAAACAAGTAGATGGTCCCTTAACCTGTGACTGCTCCTGCGCCTTCCCGCGAGAGTATCCCCCTGTTGCGACTGCCTCTGCTGACCCTTCAGTGGGCAACTCGCAACACGATGCCCCGACTGATTATAACCAAAATAAATCGGCCCCTCCCCGAGATGTCTGACCCAGATGACATTATCGAAAACCTAGCAGAGTACTACTGTTGTGACGTAAAAATTTTCAGTTTCTTTGAAAAGCGTCCCTCGAACTGAATGCTCGTACCCTCACGTTGAGATTTTGTATTTGTGATCCTCCTATTCTCATTAAAATTTTCCCCTATAGCCGCACTAGCCGTCGTTCTAGCCGACATTAACATTTCTTACACCATGTTCCTCACCACTTGTTCAATGGCAATGAACATCCCTTGCATAAATTTAGCGCCACTAATTACCGTAGGTGGAGCACTTCCAAATTTCCTCCAAGAGCACTGGCTCCTCCTCCCATCACCAACTCTTGGTGATTGTCATCATCCATTTCTTCACGGTTTCCACGATCTCCGCGTGCTACACAAGCCCCACGAACTCCCGTAAATGACCTCACGCGACTTCTTGCGTTGCGTGGTGGCATGTTACACACAATGTCACAAGAAAACCATAAGACAATCATATTCATTTATGATTCAGTCAAAACACTTGCTATATACACTATGTAAATCGGTAACAAGATACTATGTATGCTCATGTTATTCCTATCACATAGATAGCACACTCACATTACTTCTTAATACTTAGACTCAAAAACAAATGTGGTCTAATCACCCCACGACTCATAGGTATTCAAACCTAGAGCTTTGTACATGTTATCTTAATTACATATATAATACTCTCACGTTATTCCTCAATAACTAAACACCGAAACAATTGTGGCTTAACCACCCCACGGCTTATAGGTATTCGATCCTAGAGCTCTGATACCATGTTGTCATTCATCGGTCAAACCAAGACCTAAAATTTCAAGTATACACAAAGATCACATTTTTCAAATCCCACATGCACAAATATTTCATTTATCAAAATTTAATTCAATAACATAATCTACAAGATATCATCATGCTCAACGTAAATCATTTTTTAAAAAAAAATATTTTTTTTTACTGTTCAAAGGTGTCGAAACCTGAAAAATAGGTATCGACACCTGGCGTCAGTAACCAAAAGGTTGAGTTTACTGTTCAAAAGTGTCGACACCTAAAAAATAGATATCAACATCTGGCGTCAGTAGCCAAAATGTTAAGTTTACTATTCAAAAGTGTTGACACCTGAAAATAAGGTGTCGACACTTGGCCTTAGTAGCCAAAAATGTTAATATAAGGTGTCAACACCTATGTTCCATGTCACATACATTTTCTCATTTCGAAATAAGGCTTCAATAGGCAACATACTAGCCAATTAACACCAACTCAAAGTAAAAATCTAACAAAGAAACCCCTTTAACAACTTCTATTGTAAATCAAGTTTTCCATTTCAAGTTCAATACTCAAAATAATATCTCAATAGACTTTATATAAGTTATTAACAACAAAACCAATAAAAAATCACAACAAGTAAACCCCATTTACCTCAAATCCAAGTAATGCAAGCTTCAAAAATAGTGAAGAAGATGAGATAAAGCCCTAATTCTGATTTGCTCCGATTCTAAGTTTTCTTGGTTCAACACAAGCCCCCTTCGAGTAAATAATTTCTTTCCAAAGCATTACCACTCAAATCACACTCTAACTCACTAGATCTAAACTCAAATGTATGGCCCAAAACCTATAGAGAGAGAAGAAAAAAAAGGAAGAAGAAGAGAAATGAAATAAAATGCTAACCTTAATTGCTAGGTAGAAATCTATTTGTTTTAGGTCAAGAGTGGAAAAAGACACAAATGCCCTCCCAGGGCCTTGGGCTTTGTTTGGCCTAAGCAACAAACTAAAACCAAAACTAATCTTGGGTTCAATCCATTTGGCCCACTTTATCACACATCTCCTTTCAAGCCCAAAATAATAAAAAAAATCAACTTTATCTTCTAATATAAATACACTTATATATATATACCCGTAGTGTGATGACATCACACGCATGTCCTAATTACGTCATATATATAAAAAAATTGAACCCTTACAACAGTGGTGCTTGAAGGGTGTGTGTGGAGTCAATGGTGATTGGGGTGGGGCGTGGTAGTGGCGGTGGTGGTGGAGTCAATGATGGTAGATAGGTGGTGGGATGGATTGGGATGGGTGTTGGTGTTAGTGTTGTGATTGTGTGGTGGTCATGAGGGTGAGGGGTGTGATAGCAGGTATGGTGGGGTGTGAAGGTATATAATATGAAATTTAGTGAAAATTAAATAAGTACCATGTTACTTATTTTTGTTTAAAATTGAACCTATATTTTAAAAGACTTAAAATTTTAAATGATGTGAATTCTGGTTATCAAATGAATTTTTTATTTTGTTTCATTTTATACATTGAGAATTAAGTGTTGAATAAAGTTATTAAACAAACTCTAGGATTAAGAGTTTTTGAAGGTTGAAGATATAAGTAATTTAGGAATGTTTGAGGTGTGCTAAGAACAAAAATTAGTAGTTTTGAGTGTACTTGAAGAGTGTGCTGAGATGACTTGCTTTTGTTTTGCGTTTAGCTTCTAGAGCTTCCAAATGCAAACCAAAATGGTCTCAGTACACCCCCTGTCTCAATACAAACCAGACTAGGTTTGGGGCATTTACTATGGTCTGAGTACCCCTCACATATTCCTTAACTATCCCCATCTTCCACCGTTCCAGACCCTAGGACAACAACATTCACAGCCACAACCAGCCACCTATTCCTTCAACTCCGGCTGCCGCCGCAACCCATCCCATATTATCTGAAGCAGCTTTTTTGTTCTTCTCCAATGTGTATGTGAGCACATCTAGGTGTCAATATATGATCTTCACCATCCTCATTCCTCACCATAATGATTCTCTCTTTCTCAATTGGGTTTTTCTTTACAAAATTTAGTCATTCTCAAAGCATTCATGATTCTATACTTAAATTCGGGGAAATTCTATTTTATAATTTTGGGGAAATTGTTCATCAAATTTCAAGTTTCAGAGTACTTCTCGATGAATTTAGTTTTCGCAGCATATGCGGCTTTAATGGTTTGAT
>BRYF01000016.1:28381791-28384291 GCA_030159135.1 Actinidia polygama | reverse complement strand
ACTTGCCTTCACAAATCAAACCAAACCCTGTTACCTTCATCTCCAATCCCATAGTTGTTTTTTCTCCACTCTGTAACCAACTTCCGTACATCAGTTTAGCATTAAGAGCAAAAGATTCATCCTCTTCAACCTAAACTTCTCTTTGTCCCACCAAGATAGTTATACCTTAGTTGCAGGATCCTCCTGCAGGGGGCCCACTCCTCACTTCCGACACCCACTCCCACTCCCACTCCCACTCGCACTCCCACTCCCACTCCCATTGAGATAGAATCTCACTCCTACTAGGGATGGATCCCAAAAAACAAGAAATAGAAGAGTTACTACAGAACAGAAAATCTAGTAGTCTAAGATTACATGAAATAATTAACTTAATATAATTCCGTACTTGATATTTACATAATATTTAAAGAAACAATTTGCAACTTAGAATATCTATTCATATTTTACCATATATATAAACGCCCCACCACCACCACCACCCACCATAGAAGTTCCTAATCTTAAGACTCTTCTTAGGCCATTGCTCCCCCGCACCTGCTTTGTACAACTATGGGTTATACAAAGCTTCCATTAAATTTCATGCCTTCTGGAAATCTTTTATTTTTCCCTTGAGGTACATAGGAATAAGAAATAAGAATCGGCTTAAAAATCAGCACCTGCCATATCAGCTTCGACAAGCTCTCTCAGTTAAATTGCAGCTTGTTATTGCATCAAGAATTGCTCATGATGATTAACTCCTATATTGGGAAGTACGTCCACATACTTGTTTCACTCCCTCAAGGTTTGACTACGTAGAAAACTCCACCATTGCATTAAGGCTATGCAATCCGCCATTAAGGTTACGTGGGGGAATTCCTAGCTGCAACATTTCTATTAACTACAAAGAATTGTTTGACACATTAAGCTCTTTTGGAAACAAAAGTTGATCCTTTGGCCAAAACAATCCCATCTTTGAAGATTGGGCACACTTCTTTTCTATCAAAACCAAAGTGGTAGACAGGAAGATCAAACCAACAAAATTTTAACATATTTTTGTAAGCATTATGGCACATTTGTTTACATTTCGTCCAACCAAAACTTCATTCTGACCAGATTTTAGTGTATTGTATTCGATTTTTCTCCTCAGAAACTTTCAAAGAAATGAATAGGAAAATTTCTTGGGATCCATTTGGATCAGTAAGTTTACGGTAAGAATATAAAACTCAAGGTAAGAGTATTTTCAGAAGCAGGAAAATGATGCAGAGCTTAAAATTAAAATAGTCGCACGGGGCATAGCAAAAAGAAAAATGACATATCTAGAATTCACATAGACCACCCTTGGCTTTACATAACCATGTTTAGGGTATTTTGAGTGTTTTATATTAAGTAGTCAGATAGAATTAGTCAATTATTACTAAGATTTAATATAGAACTTATAAATTTTAATATTTCTAAACATGGCTATCATGTTCACTAATAGGTTGAACTACAAATCAAATAAATATTATTAGGACTTACAAGAGTCTTTATTCTTAGGATCTAGAATATCTCTTAGTTTCACTCCTACCCATTAATTCAAATAAGAAATCCGGACGCCCTATTTATGCAGTCTTTGCATTGGAAAAATCGCAAAATTTGAAACTTTCTGTGATATGCCATGCAACTTTTCCTTGGGGTATAGTTTCATAGAAATTATAGATGGGAATCCCACAGTGCTCTATTTGTTTCTTTATGCTTCTTTTCTTCTACCAAATCCTATTCTCGGCTTATTGTTCACAGCCCCACCATAGACCCAATTTCATCCCCAAAACCCAGTCATACTTGGCCTAACTCAACTTTAACCAATTCTCCTACCCCACCAGCCTTTAAGTAACACCTTGATTGCGCGGAAATCGGGCACTCAAGGCTTCTATGGAATGTGTCTGATATGTTGAGTTCATTATGCATCCAGTAAGCAAGTGTACCAGTTGAGTTTACAATAAACAATTAAATAACCTTGTCATGCACAAAATGAAATCCACAATCAAACCTACTTCAGAGACCTGGTTAACAATGCCACAGGTTGCATTACAGTTACTAACACTTTCAGAGACTTCTACACTCCCAAGACCATGAAATCCACAATCAAGCACCTGCATGGAGTAACCCTCGTGTGAATCCATTAACACCAAACAATAAAACCCACTCCTTTACCTTTTTCTTTCTTAATCGTAACATCAATATCCCTGAAACCACTATCCCAGGAACTCTAAAACACCACTATTGAGATTCATGAATTGTGGAGGCCTTAATTGATCCTCCACCCACCCTATGAAGAAAATCATTACGCCGACACTTCATCCTAAAGTATCTTCATAAATAAAAATCAAAGGCACCTTTCCCACACCCATCCATCCTCCATTAAATCTCAACTTTGGAAAACACATCTTTGATTTTCGATCAATGTGAGTCTTGACCTCCAAGAACGTCCCATTTTGTTTTAATAGCACCAGCATAAAAAAATTCTACACCAGCCTCTCAA
>BRYF01000016.1:28376791-28379291 GCA_030159135.1 Actinidia polygama | reverse complement strand
AAAGCCTGTCTCCAATAATCGAGGCCACGGTGGAGTTTAAGGGCCACCAAAGGCGGAGGCAGCGGTTGGGGGCGAAAGAGTCGTCTAGGTTTTCTAGAGCAGAAATGGAGGCGGCGGTGGAGGTGTAGCGAAGTTGTTGCGGCGGCGATGGCGGTTTTGGGTTGTCGGAGAGAGATGGTGAAGTAGTTGGGAATGAAGATTGCCGAGTACGGCATGTTCGCTACTGTGTGGGTGTTTGCGGTTTTTCACTTCAATTTGAGAGAGTGCAACATTTTCCGTAATTAGGTGAGAGAGAGAGAGAGAGAGAGAGAGAGAGAGAGAGGTTTTGGGCGTTTGGGGGAGCGAAGCTTGGCCCTTCACCAGTGTGTGGTGTCGGGATGGAACGGCGGCCACAACGAGTGTACCAAAATATGGAGACGACACATTTTGGGTGACAAAGAAAGAAATGGTAAAAGTACAAATATCCCTAATTCTTTAGCTATGTTTGCTTCTTAAATTTGTATAGCCAAAGAAAAAATATGGCAAATAAAGGAAGGCCAAACCTGTATGGATAGCAAAAAACCCAAATAAATCAAGGTTTTTCACTTTTAGTTTTTTGAGGTTACAAGGAATAACATATCAAGGTACCAGTTTTGGCGGAGTTAGGACATATATCGCTACCGAATTGTCGTTATTCAGCAAGTTTGGGCAGAGTTCTTGCGCCGGAGCTTGGTCAAGGAGCAACGGTCGACGAAAATCCAAAGACTAGTTATCATGTGACACTCGCGCTCATGTGACATGGGAAGAAGATTAGTTATCATTTGACGTGGGCAAAAGATAACTTCACCGCAAAGTTATCATGTGACACCCGCGCGTTTGGACTCCGACGCCGGCGACGTGACAAGCTACGTACCAGTCATGCCTTATGAGCATGATTGGGTCAACCGTCTACTCGCTGACACAGCAATCAGCGCATCCAAACACGCGTTGAACTATGTATATAAAGTCAACCTTATTCTCTCAAAGATAAGTAATTTTAGCTATCTACAACCATTGTTGCAATGTCTCTTTCTATTCTACACACTTGCGGTCACTTAACTTAATCATCGGAGAACCGTTTTTCAGAAATAGCTCCGGCTCCCGAACTCACTATTTTTGCCTTACAGAAAACAAGTGAAGTACAGTAGCTACCGTCGAGAGACGCTCAGCCATCGTAAGTGTATCTATTTTTGATTTCCTTCCTCCATTCCCCAAACACTCACCCCGTAAAGGTAAGGTGAAATAAAAAAAAATAAGTTTGTAGTTTGAGATATCTAGAAAACTAGTTGGTGTTTTTTGAGTAAATTTACCTCAAACACATCAAATAAAACTTACAAAAACAACAACAACAACTGAATAACAAAAAAAACTTATTGCAAAAAAGAAAAAAAAATTGGCTACTCTCAAAAAATCACCACAAAAAATTACCCCAAACAAAATCTTAAATTAATTAGGAAATAACAATAAAATATGTAAATGTTTATCAAAATTAAAAGATGTCAATTTATTTGTTGTTTACTCAAATAGAAAATGAATGTTTGTAAGAATTTTTCTTTAGAGATCAACCACAAAAAATCAATATTCACTCTACAGGCATGATTTCCTTACATTTATTATAAAGAAAAATGTAGATAAGTATCATTTGAATATATATTATTCAATTATTCTAAGACATCTACAATAAAATCGTGATATAATTTTTTTTCATAATTATTATATTCGCAAGAACCTAAAAAATATGACTAAAATCAACAAATTGAGGCCGTGGTGAGGCTTAGTACATTGAAGAGAACTAATCTCCTCCTTTATGTGCCAAACTTCATCGAATGCTACCTAAGTCGGCGGCGCCAATCACTATCCCCGCTCAGATAATTCGACCCCTTTATTTTATAGGTACTTTGTGAACATCTTTCAAGATCTTATCTATGTCGCATGTGCATATTTTAGGCTCCCCGCCCATATGGCACTTCCACCTTCTTCCCATTTTTCGATTGAGTAATTCTGCATCAACTATATGATATTTCATTCATTTTCTCATCATCATTTGTAAAGTGTGCTTTTTGAAGAACACTTTTTTTATAATAATGTTGATTTGCGTCTAGGATGTCGTCAAATTTCAAGATCGTTTGGTTCCCACGCCTACCTAAAAAGGGCTAATAGAAATGTGGTCACCGGCCATTGATGGTTTGTAAGTCGTGCATAACTAATTCGTTTTTGACATGCAAACTTATTTAACGATAGTAAAACATAATATAATAGCGGAAGGCTTAAAATTATCTCCAACTAAAACCGAAGAGATGAAATTGGCTCAAATTAGTGCATCATGTGTTCACAATTTCTTGAACCATTCTCTTTGATAATTGTTTTGAGGGGCGATTTTCACACTAAAAGATAACAACTCCAAATTTTATGAAAAACTATACATGAGTCTTAACTATCTACTCATTGTAAAACTTTGTTGCATTAAGCTCGCATTTTGTAC
>BRYF01000016.1:28296791-28299291 GCA_030159135.1 Actinidia polygama | reverse complement strand
AGGATATTTTAAGGCTATTATGACTTCACTGATAGTATGAATATAAGTCATACTAGAGAAGGTACATCAAATTCCTCAAGTACTATTGTTTATTGCAATGCTATTATTAAAAAGATGAATAAACCAGTATCTTGGGGTTTTGATCTCTCAAGTGCCAAAGCTATGAAGATTAGTGATATATCTCATAATTATAATTATTGGGATTATCAACATGGTTTCTATCTTAACTTTTTATATCAAAATAAGAAGAATAAACATACTTGATTTTCAAGTTATGTTCCCAGATTATTCCATCTAGAGTAGTCCCTAGTTGGTTCTATGATTGGTGGCTCATATATGGGCTAGTGTTGGATATCTTGCCTACTAATATTTTGGAAGCTTTTGAAGATGGAAAATTTGGCATCCTCTTATTAAAGGAAAAGAAAATCTTCCTCTAAACCACAATATTGTGCTATTCTTTAAACAATTTGGAATTCCATGGATATGGAAATGAGACTTCCAAATTAATACTTCAGTAGGGGATATTCTCACTTTACAAAGAGAATATTAGGTTAGATGGTGGAATGATTTTTTCGAAGAAGATATTAAAGTTTTATGTAATCAAATTAATGAGATCGCCGATTCTCATTTATCAAAATATCAAACTGCCCATAAAGAAATATCTTCCTTCTTAGGAAGATCTTCTTTAAACCCTTTTGATACGTTAAAAGGTTAGATTAAATTGGAATGTCCTAAAATATCAGAGACATATCTTATGGTGAAATGTATGAATTAATTTCTTCAAAGATTAATTTCAGTCTTCATTTCAACAAAAAGATGATTCCTCTAAGAATTCATCAAAAACAGTGAATAAGCTAATTCTGTTCTAGCGGGAGAAAGACAAGAACCAGAAGATATTAATTCTAAAGATCTTAGTATTCAAGAGGCTCAAATGGAGGATTTTTGGAACTCATTAAATGAGAATTTATCTAAGAATAACAGGCGAGGTTATCCATGACGCACTTTTAAAATAATAGAGCCCTGAGGTCAGTAATGACATAAGACTCTATTATTGATCACCTTATAGCAGTTTGATAGCACTTGGATATGTCTTTTTGTGGAATTATTGTAACTTTACTATTTACTTTTATATATATATATATATAAGTATGTATCAGTGATACCAAGCAATACTAAGGCACAATCCCAGCCACCGATTGGACCTCTTAATCCAACTATCATTGCTCATATGCTCATATACAAATGAGCTAATTACATTGTAGTTTGCAGAATATGTGCACTTGATGCATCCACATTCCTATTTTTTGAAGCAACAATCTAGTGAACTCCTTGCACAAGTTGGCAAAAAAGTACTCTTCTCCTTCACTCATACAACCTCCATCCAAATTTAAGACCAAGACTTTGTATCAATTGAATAACATATTAGAGGTTGTGACTTTGTGCGATGACATTAGCCATCTGCCCTAGAATTTAGAAGAAAAAAAAGTTAGAATCAAGCTCTCCTACTCCTGTTGTAAAATGGGAGTTGTTGCACAGGTACGACCAAATTTTTTTTTGGGTGAAACATGCTTAGCATATCCGGATTTTGGGTTCATAAGCTACAATGACAAATTTAGGGAGAGTGAAAAATTGAACACGACAACAAAAACATTTTCAACCACCACAACCCAAGACCCATGTTTAGTGTGCAAAGAGAAGGAAATAGAAAACCCATTTTTCCATAAAACAACCAGATCAGTGAGTTCGTCCAGAATACAATTTGATTACCTTCTACCTACTGGTACTTGAAAGAGATGATAATTGCAGAGCAGTTATCTTTGCATCGGCACTCGCGGATAGCTTCCTTAACAAGGTGGCGGCTCACAGCTGCAACTGACAAACCGTCCTGCCAAACAATTGTAGATTTTGAGCATGCCGCTCTTGATAACCTTTCAAGTCATCATTAATTATACGCAACTCCAAAGAGCCAAATCCTACAAAACCCAACTACTTATGGGCAAAAATATGCGATATCCAAAACAATACTTGGGAAGATTTTTCCGCCTCCATCTCATACTTCAAACAAACAACTCCATTTTGATAAAAATTCTCACATACCACATCAGATCATGTAACAATTTATTATTTATTGTTTATTCACTGCATGGTCCACAATTAGGTTCATTGAAAATTTTAGTTATGAAATAGGTTTTTATCTCCAAGACAAGCCCATCGAATGCAGAATTTAGTGGATTGAAATCTGTAATAGTATCAAAGCCTTCAGTTAGAATGAAAGAAGACGAGCATACTTTCCATTTAGATAATTAAAGGTTGGTGGTACACATTCAAATCGAATCAGTCCATTTTCTTTTAGTTGTACTTGCAGTAACAAGAAAAATAAGGAGATCTTGCTATGTTAAGTATAAAGAATCTGCGTCCTGTAGTGCCCTTATTCTACAATACTTATCGAGAAATGGTTACATATATATTCTTGTATGCTTCTATAAGAAGAGAATAGATA
>BRYF01000016.1:28236791-28239291 GCA_030159135.1 Actinidia polygama | reverse complement strand
GGATTTGCTTTGTTGTAGAAAAAGTTGATAGTTACCATCTTGTATAACTTATTTGAGAAAATTGGTTATTTTAAATGAATCGATCCATCTAACCTTGTGTGTTAAGTTTTTTTTTATTATGATTCTATCTGACATTCTCCTGTTACCTTTTTGGTTGCAGATTTTTACTAAATATAGATGTCGGTTCACTACAATATCACCCATGATGTTAATAGGGTAGTTGTTTTAGTATTTGGTAGTTGTGTATATATAGTTATACATTTTGGGATTGTATACTGGACTTCTTTTTGGTTACAGTTTCAAAGAAGTAAATTTGTTTAGTTATGGAGGGTTGCATGTATTGTACTTTAAAGTATAGTTGTTAAATATAAGGAATTCAAGAGAAGATCTTAGTTGTGTGCTGAGTTGATGATATTATAGCATACTACATTTATGTTAGTTTTATTTGACAGGCGTATATGTTATATAGTAAACAAGTTATGATGTGTTAGATTACTCTATGTAGACACATGTCATACCATAGTGGGGTGTAACAGTTAAGCACTGCATCTATTCCACAATCTTTATCTCTTCTGAACTCAAGAGCTCAACTACATAGAGATAACACCCGATTCAGTTATATTTTTGCTTATATTCCAATATCGCATTCATGTTCTACTCGGTTTTCTTGAACATAAATCGCAAGTCCCATTCAAATAAGTACACATCTTTTATATCTAAACACATTGAACTTTAAACCATCCAAAATATTCCACTCTCTAGTCATGAAAGGGTCTGCAAATTCAACCTCAACAATACTAAACACAAAAATGCTCTGAGAAAGATCAATTGGAAAAAAACTCATAAGAAAAAAATTCACTGTGAAACATATGTACAGAGAGAGTATAACTGTGTTGGATATGTATATGCTCTGTTGTGGATATCTATATGCTATATATTGTTACAATAACATACAGTTGCTTCAGATTCTGGCCACAGAGTTGGAGACGGCGGCGGAGGTGGCAACGATGGCGCATAGTGACAGAGAAGGCGCACATAGGCGTTGCTTTGGCCGGTAACGGCGCATGGCGAACAACAATAGCGTAGGAGATAGAGACGAAGGCACACGGCGATGGAGAGATCTCAGTCGTTGGGTAAAACATATGCCAGACTTTAGAGATTTTTTGACCATTGGATAATAACTTATGTGGAGTTCAAACATTTGAAAAAAAAGAAGTGATAGTTTTGAGGAGAAAAAAATAGCGTTAGGTGAAATTTCAGTCGGTTAATTAACTCAAATAGATTTTAACCATAGGTAACGGGAGATAGATTTTAGATTCAAAATGAGTTATGATTTATATTATAGATTTTAACCATTAGATGTAGGTGCTATCTGTTCCACGATCAATTGCTTAGGTGGTACACACATTCAAAAACCAGAACTCATTTGCTATAAAACATTGGACGACCTAGATGAACCCAAACAAAAACTGGACAACAGAGATCATTGTGAGTGACCTTCTAGTGTTACCTTATCTCTCTTACTTTCCCAACCACTCCTCTCTTATTACCCTTGGTGCTTGTTTGGCTGATGGATATGGAGGGGGGATAATTTTTCCCCCAGGATAACTTTTCCCTCCGGATGTTTGGCTGACGGAGAACTTTTTCCCTACGGATAATTTTTAGACCAGCAGGTGGATAAAGGCGGATAATTTTTGGGTGGTTTAGACCCTAACTAAAAGTTATCCGGGGGGATAAGGGGGTGGAGGATAAGGAAAAAATATATAGAGAGAAACAAAATGTATATTTTTATTTATATATATATATATATAGAAACAAAATATATATTTTTCATATCTAGATATTTTATATTTTATTTCTTTATATGTATTTTCTTCCTTATCCTCCACCCTTATTCACCCATTCTAAATTTTATCCAAACAAAATTAAAAGTTATCCCCCTCCAAAAGTTATCCTCTCTAAAATTTATCTCCCCTCTAAAACTTATCCCCCTAACATATCCGCCAGCCAAACGAGCCCTTGGATCGATCCTCCACTCTAGTCGCCTTGCATACACCATCTTTGAAGCAGCAAACGCAACCCCTATCTCCCCCTCCACCATCCTCCCCAATGCCTTCTACGAAAACCCATGGGTTTACCCCAAGCCACACGACCTCCAAAATCCAAAAAAGATGGACTCATCAGAAATCCCTAACAGCCCGTTTGGCAGTAGGAGATGATTTTAGTGGATTTGAAATGAGGGAGGATTTGAAGATGGATTTGAAATGAGGGAGAATTTATAATAAAGTGGGACCCATCTTTTAAGAAGGGTGGATTTATAGTTTGATGTTTGGATGTGTTTTGGAGAAAGGGAATTTGAAAGTTGGATAAGATGTAAAAACACAAAATTATCCTCACTTCATTAATTAGTTGTTAATATTAAATATAATCTCATTTAATTAAATAAATATATATTAATTAATATTTAGATGCTTAAAATAAAACTTTTCACTTAAAATAT
>BRYF01000016.1:28214291-28229291 GCA_030159135.1 Actinidia polygama | reverse complement strand
ACCAACAATGCAAATCTTTGACAGAAGATTGAGCTTTTTCATATGACCTGAAAGTACCATAGAAGATTGAGCTTACTATTATTTGGTGTGAACTCCCTCAAACTACACCCTCACATTTATCGTTTAAGTCAATACTGTTTATTTTAAAAAAAAAGCATGCTCCTTAACATCCTCTTTCAATTTGACCTAGCTTGGTACTTGCAAAACTTTTTTTTTTAATTAATGTTGACTAAATCTCATAGCAGTCCTTAATTTACTCTTCAAACAACTTTCATTTGCTATTGATACGTGAGGGGGATATGTGAGGCACAAGAAGTATAGTCAGATGGTCCATTACTTACTACATGCTTCTCAACTTGATGTAGAGTTTAGGATGGATCTTCCATAAATTAGATG
Organism: Actinidia polygama; assembly: GCA_030159135.1. Lineage (NCBI taxonomy): Eukaryota > Viridiplantae > Streptophyta > Magnoliopsida > Ericales > Actinidiaceae > Actinidia > Actinidia polygama. Next base: position 28,228,895 of record BRYF01000016.1, on the reverse strand, counting down.
ATGTAAATTGCTTTATATTTCTTAAAATGAGTTATTGAAATGGGATAGACTTCATGTGAAGCTTATTTTAGGAGGATTTTGAAATTAGTTGAGTTGAGTTGGTTGAAAGTGGTAAATAATAGAGCAAGATGACTGAAAAGTGCCCATAATATGAGATGTATAGTGTAGATTTAAAGTTGAAATTCCGCCACACAAAATGAATCGGATCCACATTTTTCAATTTTAGAAATTTTGTGGGTGCTTCAATTGTGCGTAACATTGTTTGATTGCTTACTTTCGGTAAGTATATCTTTTGATCTTGAAAAGTTATCTGGTTGACTTTTTTACATGCTGAGATAATTTATTACATAAATCCAAAAAAGAAAGTGAAAAGTAGTTGAACAAAGGCATTGCGTCAAATAACATTGTGCTTTAAAAGTTGTGTTAGGCTTTAACTTGATAGTTGAGTGATGGATTGTGGTGGCAATTTTATGTGGAGAAAGACTAATTTAATTGTAAAAGTTCTTGAGGGCTAGGCTTTCTATTGTTTTCAATTCTAATAATAACAATTTTGTAAAGACAATTCTTGAAAAATATTGTTTGCTTCATGAATAATTTGTTCTTTGAGATGATTAAAAAATGATATGTTGTTGGGCTTACTATATTTGATTAAGAATGATATGTTTTTGCATTGGTTAAAATTAGATGTTACTTCTTAAATGGGATGTGTAATGTCCGGTAATTTATTTTCGGGCTTGAGTTACTTTGGGCCGACCCATTATGTATTATTGGGCATTGGGCCGTATGAGTTGTGTTTTATTTTTGTTATTGGGCTTTGTGGGCTAAACCCATTACTTGTTATTTGGGTCAAAACTCATATAAGATATTTGAATTAAATTGTTTGGGCTTTGTTGTTTGGCCCATTGAAAATAGGAAGGGTGTATGCTGGTGTTGGTGTGTGAGATACACCATAGCAAATTCATTAAAACCTTTCCAACACATTTCCTTCCTTCTCAGCCGACACTCTCTCTCTCTCTCCTCACTTTCCTTTTCTTTTCTTCCTTTCCTTCTCTGTCAGTAGACAGATCTGAGAAAAACCCAAAGAACTCCGGCCAAAGAACGCCACTTTCGGCCACCTTCCGGCGATCTCCGACCTTCGGCCAAAACACGAAAGTTGTTCATCTCTTCGTGCTCTTCAATTTCAACCGATTGGAATCCCGTTAGGACTCCGTTTGGACCACCATTTTTCAGATTTTCGGTTAATCTCCAAGAGGTAGTTTGATTTTATATTAATGCCCTATTATCTTTATTTTTATGATTTTTGGAATGTGTTCGATTGTTAGAATAACAATTTGTGAATATTTGGTTATTATGAAAAATCTAGAAAAATTACATGTCTAGGCAAACATTAGTGTAACCAAGAGGGGATTTTGTTTTATCTACGCTCTTTGTGTGGGTGACCCATATTCCGGTGTTGAGAGTGTGTGTGCATTGGGATTGGCCCTATTGCATTGAAGCCGTTTGGCTAGTTACATTGCCCTGATGGCATCATCATATCATTGCATCTCATTTCATTTTCATAATTTTAGAGATAGTATGACATTTTTATAATATTATTCTACTAAGCCGTCGTGCTTAATCAAACAAAATAAAATAACTTTCAGGTGAAAAGGATAAGGGTAAGGTAAGGGTCCGGCTTGACTTGACTGTGTTTGGGTCGTTTGAAGATTTTCTCTTAAATTTAGCTTCATTGGATGTTTTGTTGTACTTCAAGCGAGAGCATGTAATTTTTTTGGTAATTTAGAACCTTAGGATATGTTTAAATTACATTTGTTACATGTATCTATTATTGGGCATGTGTTAGCTTTTTTTATTTCAAATGTGTAAACTAATTTATTTTGATGTTAATATTTTTTGGACAAGTGTTTAGCCCCTTTGAAATGGGTATTGTGGCATCGGGTTTTGGTCATCATTTTGATGAATTTAATTAGACAAGGAGCATGTGGTTTCATGTCGGTTGTTGTTAGTTGTTGATTGAAAATCCTTTGGGTTCTCTCTCTCAATTGTATTCATATGTACCCGAACTTTTGACTTTTCAACAGGTGTCCACGTAGGATATTCCCTTTGATTCTACACTTGTGATTGGTCCACGTAGGACCTTTTTTCTGCATTCTTTGACTTGTTGACCTCGTCCCCATGGTAGGGTTTTTGGGGCGCGACAGGATGGGTCCTAGGCAAAGCTTATTTTTAAATGTGAATTTTTAGAAGGGTGATCAATAGTTGGGTAATGTGATTGATTTGGGTTGATGCAAGATTATGTTAGAACTTCTTTTAAAATTTAGTGGATTTCAATTATATTTTGTCTTTAGTGCCCTCGAGCTTAAGTTATACCTTGGGAAAAGAATTCAAAAATAAGGGAATTATTGCTTGAAAAAAGTTTCAATGTAACAATTATCTTTTTTTGTTGACAGCATGTTGGCACCGTTGACTGGGTCAAGGTGGTGGTAAGTATAAATTTGGTGCAATTCATAGCCCCATTAATTGAAAAATAATGAGAGTTTTTAATAGATAATATTCTTTAGGTTGGTTGATTTTTAATAAATCATCCAAAATTAAATTGTAAACAATGTTTATTTTATTGTTTTTCAGGTTTGAATTTTCACAATTGAGAAGACACTGTTCTAGGAGGCCCATGCTTGGATTGGGCTACGAAGAACTTTCTCACCATTCTGTGGAGAAGCAATAGAAATTAGGGCTAAAACTGAAATTGCAGCTAAACTGTGATAGTTTACTTATGTGATAGTTTGCCATTTGATATCTGAAAGTGTGATAGAATCATTTGGATCAAATGGATACTCTTCCTTGATTATTTGAGTTAGTTATGTTAACACAAGTTTGATGTTCAAAAAACTAATGCTATATATTATCTGTTGTTTAGCTTATAAAAACTCTAACGAGTACGCTTGAGAATTATTCTTTTATTTTTTGGCATCGTGCCCATGGGCACGGACAATTACTAGCACATGAAAAATCTTATGAATTTACATATTAAATGTTATATATTCTCCCATCCTAGTCCAGGATCCTTCTTAGCGTTCGAACGGCAGGATGAGCGTTCGAACGGTCGAGTATTTTGCCTAGGCGTTCGAACGCCCATTGACAGCACATTTGGAGCGTTCGAACGGTAAGACCAAAAACTCAAATTTCAAGTCTCGCATGTTTCGAACTGTAAGCAAGAGGGTTCGAACGCCATGGCCCAGAATCCTTCTAAGCGTTCGAACGCCAAAAAGGAGCGTTCGAACGCCCATAGTAGAAACAGGAAAATGAAAAAGGGAACACGAACTTAAAATGGGGAAAACCACATGGGATCATTTCCCAACTCAGCCTTACAACCACACATATATACATTTACTCCTTTTACTTCCTTCACTTCCAATACACACACACACGTATACGGAGAGAGAGAGAGAGAAAAGAGAAGAAAGAAGAGGAAGAAAAGAGAGAGATTGGGGCTTGAGGGAGGAGCTCAACTCAAGCTAGGAAGCCATTTTTGTAAGCTCAAGGAAGCATTGAGAAAGGTATAAACACATAACCCATGCATTTGAACATATATATGTATACTTAGGTTTTTAGTTATTTTGAAACTAGATCTACTAAGTTAGGTTTCGAATTTAAGGCCCATTTTAAGGTATGATAGTGTCCTTGAGTGGTGTATTGTACCCTCAAAATATTGAAAAGATTCAAGTTAGCTGATAGTGAATTGGTAGAAAATTCAAGAACCAGTCATTGTTCATGTCATTGGACGCAGGGAGCGTTCGAACGCCCAAGAACAGCGTTCGAACGGCCAAGCGTTCAAACGCCACTGGTAGAGCACTTTGCTATGAACAAAATTATGTATTTTCAAAACGTTTTCAAAGTATATTATGTATACAAATGTTTTCCATGCTTTCAATGCATTAAATGTATTTGCAATGTAAATGCCATGTCTTGCAAAAGTATGCAATGTTTATGCTATGTATGAAAACCCATGGATGCTTGGTTTATACGAAAACAAGTATGTTCAAATTATATGCATGTGACACTCGGGGTCCTCACTGACGGAAATTAAACAAAGTCAGCCAGTCCTAAAGGGTAGATGGGAGGACGTGAAATAAAGCCATCTACAAAAGAGATATCTCGGCCAAAAGAGCCACCCGACCTATATGGTCATCATGTCATGCCGGGTTGTTACGTTTTTATGATATGCTATGTATGTTTATGAAAGCATGTGATGCCATGTTTATGAAAGTTAAATGTTCAAGAAATGTATACGATGCTCACATTGCTTACGCTATGCTATGCTATGTATGATATGAAAATGATCCATGGTATTTTACGTTCATGCATTCGTTGTTATTCACTAAGCTTTGGCTTATGTTTTAGAAAAACAAATTTCAGGTAGTCAATCCGAGGAGCCGAAAGGAGGTTGAACAAGTCAGACTTAGTTTTGTAAGCCCGAGAGGCTTTATGTTGTATTGTGAGGGCGAGGCCCTATGTTATGTATTTAGTCTATGTAAGTTTGAAGTTGATTTGTGATGTATGTAAATTAAAATACATAGGCACAACTCTGTACACTGTATGGACACACACACTTTGTTATTTTAGATACTATGACGTTTCCACGAAAAGAAAAATTATTAGCATTATAAATGCACATGCACAGGTGATCAACCGGAAGAAATGGTAAGTTGGCCTTGGTGGGTCAGCCGCCGGCCATCAGGCGTCCACGATTCGCATAGACCGGGTTGCGGGGCGTGACAGAGTGGTATCAGAGCCCAGGGTTGACACCTTAGAGTTAAGTTACGTTTATCAAAGTATTAGGTTTACACAGTACACAGAGCTATAGTTTTACCCCCTACGATAGAGTCATTCTAGATAGAAGTCTAGGATCGACGAGAATATATGACTATGTGTTGCATGTTATATTCTATGCTATCCCATGCTAAGATGTAATATAAAAATTGTTAAGAGACATGTCTAAATGGTTGATGTGATTGTAGAACTTATGCCGCCTAGAAGAGGCCGAGGCCGAGGCCGCAGAGGGGCAGTAGACCCCGAAGATCGAGTAGACCGTATAGAGAGGATTTTAAAACGACTCGTCCAAGTGGTCCACGATGTCCACAATAACAATAACCACGATGACGCACCACAACAACTTGCAATGCAAATGCCAGGAGCTGGGGTGATACCATGCACCACGATTAAGCAGTTTCAGCAGTTAAGGCCCTCGAATTTCTATGGAACGCCCGATCCCATGGCCGCATAGTCTTGGCTCTTGGGAATCGAGAGAGTGTTTGAAGTTCTACCATGCACGGAGGAACAGAAAGTAGTATTCGCCACGTTCACTTTTGAAGGAGCTGCTTTGATATGGTGGCAATTGAAGAAGCCGTTGGAGCCAGTATGGCAATGGCCGAGGTTTTTAGAAGTATTCAATGAGGAGTATTTTTCTGAGATGGTACGAGATCAAAAAATTCAGGAATTCCTAAATTTGAAGCAAGGGAACACGACAGTAGTAGAATATAATGCTAAGTTTATGGAGTTGTCACGATATGCTCAACATGTAGTGCCAATAGAATCTCGCAAGGCGATGAGGTTTGAAGTTGGATTACGATGGAACATCAAGAATAAGGTGGATATCTTGCGACTACCAACTCAGCAGGAGGTTCTTCATGCAGCACTAATTGCTGAAGAATCTTTAAATGAGATGTCTCAATTTCGAGAAACTAGAAAGAAGAGGTTAGGAGGAAATATAAACAGAGGACAAAGCTCAAAACGACAGAGTTCAGGATCGTCGAGTGGGAATTCGTCAAACCCGCAAAGGAGTATAGGGAGTCAAGGAAGTAACCGCTCAAATGAAGCACCGACTTGCATAACTTGTCAGAAGAAACATTGGGGAGAATGTCTCATGGGAAGTAGAGCTTGCTATGGGTGTGGCCAAACAGGACATCAGATCAAAGATTGTCCGACGAGGAAGAGAATTCAAGAAGCTGGAGCATCAGTGTCGGCCTTTGTCCAGAAGCCTCCAACTGGAAAGAGGAATAACCAACTGCGGCAAGGTCGAGCTTTTGCACTCACACCAGGAAATATCCCAGCTACCACATCTGTTGTGTCAGGTATACTATCCATTTGTGGTCAACCTGCACACGTTATTATGGATTTTGGTTCTACACACTCATTCGTATCATACCCTTTCGAGCACTATTTGAATACTTCTCCCATAACCCTTGAATATGAGTTGTCAGTGTCATTACCCTCTGGAGATATCATGTTATGTGATAGAGTCTATCATGCTTGTGAAATTCGAGTCAATGATGTACCCATGTATGTAGACCTTATGCAATTGGAGATGCATAGTTTTGACGTCATCCTAGGGATGGATTGGCTGTCTTCCTACCGTGCACTCATTGACTGTGAACTTAAGCAAGTGGTTTTCCATTCTTTCGGAAATTCAGGACTAATCTTTGAAGGAATTGGCGTTGTGCCTCCTCCCTACCTCATTTCTTCTATGAAAGCACGTCGCTTGATCCGGAGAGGAAGTCAAGCGTTTTTATGTAGTGTTGTCGACACGCATGTCTCCCCACCCTCTTTAGATGATATTCACGTTGTTCGGGAATTTCCCGATGTTTTTCCAGACGAGTTACCTAGTTCCTTGGTGGACCGAGAGGTTGAGTTCTATATAGATCTGAATCCGGGTACTAGACCCATTTCTAAAGCCCCTTACCGTATGTCTCCATTAGAATTGAAAGAGTTGAAAGTCCAACTACAAGATCTGCTAGAGAAAGGATTTATTCGTTCGAGCGTTTCACCTTGGGGTGCTCCAGTGTTATTTGTAAGGAAGAAGGATGGAACTATGCGATTATGCATTGACTACAGAGAATTGAACAAGGTTACCGTTAAGAACAAATACCCATTGCCAAGAGTGGATGATCTGTTTGATCAGTTTCAGGGTGCTCAAGTGTTTTCTAAGATTGATTTGAGATCAGGTTATCATCAATTGAAAGTTAGAACGAGCGACATAGAAAAGACGGCTTTCCGAACTAGATACGGCCATTATGAATTTTTGGTTATGCCATTCGGAGTTACCAATGCGCCTGCAGCATTCATGGATCTTATGAATCGGGTATTTAAACCTTATCTTGATGAATTTGTTATAGTATTTATTGACGATATCTTGGTGTATTCTAAGAGTTTTGCAGAACATGAGCAACATCTGAGGATGATTTTGCAAACCTTACGAAATAGAAAGTTGTATGCCAAACTGAAGAAATGTGAGTTTTGGCTATCGAGTGTGACGTTTCTTGGACACATTATCAGCGTATATGGAGTGTCCGTTGATCCTTATAAGATTGAAGCCATTGTAAATTGGCCGAAGCCAACGAATGTAACAGAGGTCCGAAGTTTCATGGGTTTAGCTGGGTATTACAGGAGATTTGTGAAAGACTTCTCTAAGATTGCAACCCCTTTAACCTAGCTTACGCGAAAGAACGTTCCATTTGAATGGAATGAAAAGCAAGAGAAAAGTTTTCAGATGTTGAAGAAACGATTAGTATCCGCACCTATTTTAACCCTACCTTCAGGAATTGATGGTTTTACGATCTACAGCGATGCGTCACATAGAGGGTTAGGATGCGTATTGATGCAACATGGAAAAGTAATTGCCTACGCCTCAAGACAGTTAAGACTGCATGAGAAGAATTATCCAACTCATGATCTAGAATTAGCCGCAGTGGTTTTTGCCTTGAAGATTTGGCGCCATTACTTGTATGGAGTAACGTGTGAAGTCTTCATAGACCATAAGAGTTTGAAGTACCTTTTCACTCAGAAGGAACTGAATATGAGGCAGCGCAGATGGCTTGAATTGATCAAAGATTATGACATCCTTATTCAGTATCATCCGGGAAAAGCTAACGTCGTAGCCGATGCTTTAAGCCGAAAGTCTACGGTCAATCTAGCATGTCTAGTTACGTCGCAAGTACCTTTAATTGTTGAATTGGAGAGAGCAGAGATCGAGGTCGTTGCACCAGAAACAAATATGATGCTTACGACTATGATTGCTCAACCGACGTTAATAGAAATTGTGAAAATACGACAACCGGAAGATCCATACTTGTGGAAAATTTATGAGGAGATGCAAGTAAATCCTAAGCCTGACTTTACGTTACAAAATGGAGCGCTTAAGTTTCGTGATCGGCTATGTGTTCCAAACATACCCGAAGTCAAAAGACAAGTGTTAGAGGAAGCCCACAGTACGAAGTTCACGATACACCCAGGAGGAACAAAAATGTATAGAGATTTGAAGGCAACGTTTTGGTGGCCACAAATGAAAAAGGAGATAGTGGAATTTGTATCACAATGCCTACAATGTCAACAAGTTAAAGCAGAACATCAAAGACCAGCAGGGTTACTGCAATCGTTGCCAATGCCAGAATGGAAGTGGGAACACATCACGATGGATTTCGTAGTCGGACTGCCGAATTCGCCACGAGGCTGTAATGCCATATGGGTTATTGTAGACCGTCTTACCAAGTCAGCGCACTTCTTGCCAGTGAAGACTACGTATTCATTGTCAAAATACGCGAACCTTTATATGGCAGAGATTATACGACTTCATGGTATGCCTGTTTCGATAGTGTCGGATCGAGATCCGAGATTTACGTCTAAGTTCTGGAAAAGTTTACAAAGAGCTCTAGGCACCGAGCTAAACTTTAGCACCGCTTTCCATCCGCAGACGGACGGGCAGTCGGAGAGAACCATCCAGACTTTAGAAGACATGCTACGGCTATGCGTACTCGATTTCCAAGAAAATTGGGAAACACACTTGCCACCCGTGGAATTTGCTTATAACAATAGTTTTCATGCAAGCATCGGAATGGCACCGTACGAAGCACTGTATGGAAGAAAATGTAGGTCGCCCGTGTGTTGGACCGAAGTAGGAGAACGACAGGTATTAGGCCCAGAGATTGTCCAAATCACGACTGAAAAGATCAAAATGATTAAACAGAGATTACAGACCGCTCAGATTCGCCAGAAGAGTTATGCAGATGTACGAAGGCGAGAGTTAGAATTTGAAGAAGGTGACCACGTGTTTTTGAAGGTATCTCCTTTCAAAGGGATAAGTCGCTTTAGTAAAAAGGGAAAGTTAAAGCCGAGATACATTGGACCGTTCCAAGTTCTTCAACGAATTGGAGCCGTCGCTTATCGTATTGCCCTTCCACTGGAACTTTCACACGTTCATGATGTCTTTCACGTCTCGATGTTACGGAAGTACGTCCATGACCCTGCACACGTGATTAACCATTATCCTTTGGAAGTAAGCGAAGATTTAAGTTACGTCGAAAGACCGATCGAGATTGTTGATCGTCGTGGCCAAGTTCTTAGGAACAAGGTCATACCTTTAGTACGAGTGTTATGGCAGAATCACACGTGGAAGGAATCGACTTGGGAACAAGAAGATGAAATCCGAGATCGATATCCGTTCCTCTTTGAATGAACGTTGTCATGAGATGAGGTATGTTAATTCCACTTCATAATATCAGTATTTATTTTCTATCTTGTTTAACATTTCATTGATTCCAACTGCCCAAACATCTCGGGGAAGGCCGACTTGTTTTGGGATAGTATAAACCAGGTTACCCTATTGTAGGCTGCTCCACTGAGAGGGCAGTAGAGGCAGTCGCAATGGGTTAAACCCTATCAAATATATTAGCTATAATGAATTAGACGTTCGATGAAGCGAAGGTTTTTATCAGAATGAGCAGCGAAAGCATGATGGCGTTAGCCAAGTTTGAGGACAAACTTTTATAAAGGAGGGGAGAATGTAACACCCCGCATCCGTAAATCTCATTAATTACGTATATTATGAAGTATATAATAATTAGAAGGAGTAATATAAGTTTAGGGATCCCAAAGGGCCAATTTAGGTTAGCCAATATTCAAAAATCCTAAACTTATAAATTCTGTCCAGGATCCTTCTTTGCGTTCGAACGGCAGGATGAGCGTTCGAACGGTCGAGTATTTTGCCTAGGCGTTCGAACGCCCATTGACAGCACATTTGGAGCGTTCGAACGGTAAGACCAAAAACCCAAATTTCAAGTCTCGCATGTTTCGAACTGTAAGCAAGAGGGTTCGAACGCCATGGCCCAGAATCCTTCTAAAAGGAGCGTTCGAACGCCAAAAAGGAGCGTTCGAACGCCCATAGTAGAAACAGGAAAATGAAAAAGGGAACACGAACTTAAAATGGGGAAAACCACATGGGATCATTTCCCAACTCAGCCTTACAACCACACATATATACATTTACTCCTTTTACTTCCTTCACTTCCAATACACACACACACGTATACGGAGAGAGAGAGAAAAGAGAAGAAAGAAGAGGAAGAAAAGAGAGAGATTGGGGCTTGAGGGAGGAGCTCAACTCAAGCTAGGAAGCCATTTTTGTAAGCTCAAGGAAGCATTGAGAAAGGTATAAACACATAACCCATGCATTTGAACATATATGTATACTTAGGTTTTTAGTTATTTTGAAACTAGATCTACTAAGTTAGGTTTCGAATTTAAGGCCCATTTTAAGGTATGATAGTGTCCTTGAGTGGTGTATTGTACCCTCAAAATATTGGAAAGATTCAAGTTAGCTGATAGTGAATTGGTAGAAAATTCAAGAACCAGTCACTGTTCATGTCACTGGACGCAGGGAGCGTTCGAATGCCCAAGAACAGCGTTCGAACGGCCAAGCGTTCAAACGCCACTGGTAGAGCACTTTTGAGCGTTCGAACGCCAAGACCATTTTTAGGCAGAATTGGCCTTTTTCCTTAAGACTTAGTAAATTCAACCATAACATGTTAAACCCTTTAACTACCTTTTGAGAACTTAGGGTACATGTTTAAGATGGTTAGATCTAGAACGAAGGCAATTAAGTCAAGTCGAGGATTTTTATCAATTTGATTTGTAACACTAGCCTTATTGAACATAGTAATGACGTATTGTCCTTTACATGTAGGGACGTCGAGCGTAGAACCTAACCAAGGAATCCTAGGTGAGTAACACGATACTATGAACTAAATTATGTATTTTCAAAACGTTTTCAAAGTATATTATGTATGTACAAATGTTCTCCATACTTTCAATGCATTAAATGTATTTACAATGTAAATGCCATGTCTTGCAAAAGTATGCAATGTTTATGCTATGTATGAAAACCCATGGAAGCTTGGTTTATACGAAAACAAGTATGTTCAAATTATATGCATGTGACACTCGGGGTCCTCACTGACGGGAATTAAACAAAGTCAGCCAGTCCTAAAGGGTAGATGGGAGGACGTGAAATAAAGCCATCTACGAAAGAGATATCTCGGCCAAAAGAGCCACCCGACCTATATGGTCATCATGTCATGCCGGGTTGTTACGTTTTTATGATATGCTATGTATGTTTATGAAAGCATGTGATGCCATGTTTATGAAAGTTAAATGTTCAAGAAATGTATACGATACTCACATTGCTTACGCTATGCTATGCTATGTATGATATGAAAATGATCCATGGTATTTTACGTTCATGCATTCGTTGTTATTCACTAAGCTTTGGCTTATGTTTTAGAAAAACAAATTTCAGGTAGTCAATCCGAGGAGCCGAAAGGAGGTTGAACAAGTCAGACTTAGTTTTGTAAGCCCGAGAGGCTTTATGTTGTATTGTGAGGGCGAGACCCTATGTTATGTATTTAGTCTATGTAAGTTTGAAGTTGATTTGTGATGTATGTAAATTAAAATATATAGGCACAGCTCTGTACACTGTATGGACACACACACTTTGTTATTTTAGATACTATGACGTTTCCGCAAAAAGAAAAATTATTAGCATTATAAATGCACATGCACAGGTGATCAACCGGAAGAAATGGTAAGTTGGCCTTGGTGGGTCAGCCGCCTGCCATCACGCGTCCACGATTCGTATAGACCGGGTTGCGGGGCGTGACATAAAGGGTAGAATTAACCTAATCTAAGGCTAACTTAAGTCAGTTTAGCAGCGTTTAGAGTGCAATTATGCAGTCCAATCACCCATCCATGTCTTCTAGCCAGTATGTTTCTAGTCTAGATACCTTGACAACTCGGTAGGGACCTTCCCATGTAGGGTCAAGCTTCCCAGCATTAAGCTCCTATATAGACAGAGTAACCTTCCTTAAGACCAAGTTGCCAAGCAAGCAAGATCTATGCGACCTGATGCTTGTAAGCTACTTGGCGTACCTTAGCTCCCTCCCTTCCTTTCGTCAAAGAGATTAAGGTTGAGCCTTAGCTTGGCTTCATTGTTCTTCTTGTCAAAATTTGAGGTCCTGAAGCTAGGCATTCCTGTCTCCACTAGTATGATTGATTCTGTTCTATATACCACAGAGAATGGCGTCTCACCCGCAGGGATCCTACTCGTTATGTTGTATGCCTAGAGTATACTTGATAGGTCTTCTGCCCACTTCTCTTTAAATTCTTTAGGATTGTTCTGTTGGTGACTTCTACTTGACCATTCGCTTAAGGATGACCTGGCGAGGAGAAATGGTAATAAATAGCGAGGTTCGTGCATAATAGCCTGAATCCATCATTGTCGAATTGTCTTGCATTGTCCGAGATTATAACCTTGGGAATTTCAAACCAACAAACGATGTTCTTCCATACGAAATTTTTGGCATCTTCTCAGTGATTTTGGCAACAGGCTCGGCTTCTATTCACTTTCTAAAGTAATCTATGGCAACAATCAGGAACTTCCTCTATAATGGAACTTGAGGTAGAGGTCTGAGTATGTCAATTTTCCATTGGGTGAATGGCCGTGGGATGGTCATAGGTACCATTTCAGTTCGAGAGAGATGACTTACTGGAGCAAACATTTGGCACTTGTCATATTTCCTGGTGAATATCATTGCATCTCGTTCCATCTAAAGCTAGAAGTAACCTTGGCAAACAATTTTTCTGACTAGCGATCTTGCTCTAGAATGATTTTCGTAGATCCCTTCATAAATTTCTCTAAATACATAATCTGCTTCCTTAAGTCGGAGGTATCTTAGGAGTGGCCCCGAGAAAGATCTCTTGTATAAAGTTCCTCGGACGAGGAAGAATTTGGTTGATCGATATTGTATCTGGCATGCTTGGAGCTTATCTACTGGTAGCTTTCCGTCCCGAATATATGCCACTATATCGTCCATCCATGTCGGGTCTTCTATCGTCTAACATACGGTTTTGGCGACATCAATGCTTGGACTTGACAAGAATTCTAGACATGTACTCCTATCCGAGATGAAATCGAAGGCTGAAGGTAGGTTAGCTAGGGCATCAGCCTTCTTGTTTTCCTCTTTGGGAATTTGGTTAATCTTAAAGTCTTTGATTTTTATTGACATGACTCTCACCTCATCCAGATAGGCTACCATTCTGAGATCTTTGGTGAGGTAATCTCCTTGCACTTGGTTCACCACAAGTTCAGAATCACTAAAGGCGTCTAGAGATTCTACTCCCAATTATGTCACAACTCTAAGTTCGGCGAGGAAAGCCTTATATTTAGCTTTGTGCTGGTTGCTTTGAACCCAATATGAATAAAATACTCCATCTGCTCACTTACAGGAGTTTGGAGAATAAGTCATGTACCACATCCATGCTGGTTGGACAATCCATCTACGAACATCTTCCATTTGGCGAGGTCTTTGTTTGGGTTATGCTTTTTTGAGGTTTCCAGCTCGGGGGATGTCACCTAGGATTTAGGAGCAACGTCATGTGTAAACTCAGCTATGAAGTCAGCCAGTGCTGGGGCCTTGATCGCAATCCTTGGTCTATAGCTGATGTGAAACTCACTCATCTCAATGGACCACTTGAGGAGTATATTGATTTCTGAATAGGAGAGCTTTTCAATTTTCAAGTATCTGATTTCGGTTCCCATGACAACTTTGCTGACATAGTATACTAGTTTTTGAACCTTTGGTTCCCGTAAGCACTGCTCTTACGGCTGTTGACGAGATGGAAAGGTATACAATGAACTCCTCTCCCATGCTAGGAACTGTGAGTAGAGGGAGTGGCCCCATATACTCCTTCAGCTGCTGGAATGCCATCTCGGACTCGTTTGTCCACTCAATAGCTTTATCCGTTGATTTTGAGACGAATCTGTTTAGTGCAGCTACTTGCCCGGTCAGCTGTTGCATCTCGTGTATATTTTTGGGCGAGCTCATAGCGAGTAAAGCCTTAATCTGGTCCAGGTTTGCCTCAATCCCACGCCTAGCCACAAGGAAGCCAAGGAATTTTCCCGAGGATACACCCAAGATGCACTTAGAAGGGTTCAACATCATGCGATGCCGTTGTAGGATGCCAAATGTTTCTTCTAGGTAGGCGATATGATCAGTTGCTTTCAGGCTTTTGACCAGCATGTCGTTTATGTAGACCTCCATAGTTTTTTTAATCATTTCCTTGAACATCTTGTTGACTAGTTTCTGGTATGTCACCCCGTCATTCTTCAACCCAAAAGGCATAACTTTGTAGCAATACAATCCCCTTTTCCGTGATAAAAGAAGTCTTTTCCAAGTCGGGCGGAAGCATTTTGATTTGATGATATCCCAAGAAGGCGTC
>BRYF01000016.1:28181791-28186791 GCA_030159135.1 Actinidia polygama | reverse complement strand
GTCTAGCACCTAGCCATTTTTGGATATTATAGTCTTCAAGAGTGAGTCTCCATGCCTTGGGACTCTAGAAAAGAAATGGGAAAGTTTGGATTGAATTTAGTAAAACTTTTTAAGAACCAGTCACTGTTCATGTCACTGAACGCAAGGAGCGTTCGATCGCCTAAGAACAGCGTTCGAACGGTCTAGCGTTCGAACGCCCAAGAACAACGTTCGAACGGCCCAGCGTTCGAACGCCACTGGTAGAACACTTTTGAGCGTTCGAACGCCCAGACCATTTTTAGGCAGAATTGACCTTTTTCCCCTAAGGCTTAAGGGATTTAACCAAAGTATGTTAGGTAATAATTGAACTATATAAAGTCCTTAGACCATGTTAAGAGGTTTTTAACCTAGTATAAATAATTCCTTACTTCACTTGTAGGGACACGCAGTCTAGCACCTAGCCAAGGAGATCCAGGTGAGTAATACGATGCTATGAACAAAATTATGTATTTTCAAAATGTTTTCAAAGTTTATTATGTATGTACAATTGTTTTCCATGCTTTCAATGCATCAACATTATTTTAAATACGAATGCCATGTCTTCAAATGCTATGATATATTCTTATGATATGAATGAAAAACCCATGTATGGTTGATTTACATGCAAAATGAATATGTTCAAATTATATGCATGTGACACTCGGGGTCCCCACTGACGGGACTTAAACCAAGTCAGCCAGTCCTAAAAGGTATATGGGAGGACGTGAAATAAAGCCATCTACAAAAGAGATATCTCAGGCCTAAAGAGCCACCCGACCTATATGGTCATCATGTTATGCAGGGTTGTTACGTTTTATGATATGCTATGTATATTTATGAAAGTATGTGATGTCATGTTTATGAAAGTTAAATGTTCAAGAAATGTATACGATGCTCACATTGCTAACGCTATGCTATGCTATGTATGATATGAAAATGATCCATGGTATTTTACGTTCATGCATTCGTTGTTATTCACTAAGCTTTGGCTTACGTTTTAGAAAAACAAATTTCAGGTAGTCAATCCGAGGAGCCGAAAGGAGGTTGAACAAGTCAGACTTAGTTTTGTAAGTCCGAGAGGTTTTATGTTGTATTGTGAGGGCGAGACCCTATGCTATGTATTTAGTCTATGTAAGTTTGAAGTTCAATTTGGGATGTATGTAATTTGAAATACATAGGCACAACTCTATATACTGTAAGTATGACACGCACACCTTATTATTTTCATGTTATGATGCTTCCGCGCAAGAGAAAACTTATTGTTATTTAAATTGAATATGTACAGATTGATGATACGTAGGCTTTGGCGGTCAGCTGCCGGCCATCATGCACCTTAAATCCGCATAGGCCGGGTTGCGGGGCGTGACAATATGTGTATGTATAGTTAGAGTTTTAAGTTATTTTTCTTTTTAGATCTATCATGATAGAGTTCAAATTAATAGTTGATTTTAAGTTATTAGAGTCTCCTTAAGTTGTTCTTCACACACTATGAGTTTTAGAAAGATTTGAGTTGATTTGAGAAGGTTTTGGTAAAAAATTTTAAGACCAACTACTGTTCCTACTATTTCACACAGAACGCTCAAGAACAACGTTCGAACGGTTCAAACTTTTAGCCTTAGCGTCTGAACGCCACTTCCAGTACACTTTTGAGGCGTTCGAACGGTAGCCACTTTTAGCCTTAGCATTCGAACGCCAGAACCAGCATTCGAATACCAAGACCAATTTTAGATAGTTTTGAACCTTTTCTTTTAAAACACAATAATCATAGTCATAGTATGTTAAGCCTTTTTACCTACCATTTGAGGGACTTAGGGTCACTATTCAGAGTAACATAGATCGAGTTAGGAGTTACATTAGTTAATTCGTTTATTTTGAATATAGTAATGACGCTTCCTTACTGTATATGTAGGGACACATGATCTAGCACCTAGACAAGAAAACCAAGGTAAGTAACACGATGCTATAAACAAAATTATGTACTTTCAAACGTTTTCAAAGTGTACTATGTATGTACAAGTGTTTTCCATGCTTTCAAAGCATCAACATTTATGTCTAAATATGAATGCCATGTCTTTAAAATGTAAAATATGCTATTATGTTATGAATGAAAGCCATGGATGTTGATTTATATGAAAAATATATGCATAGTGACACTCGGGGTCCCCCATAGTGGGACTTTAATTTAGCCAAAGGTCCTAAGGTAGATGGGGGACGTAAAACATGTGACATCTACAATTGAGATATCTCTGGCCTAAAGAGCCACCCGACCTATATAGTCATACAGTTCATCCGAGTTGTTACATTTTCAAGATATGATATGTATGATTACTATGAAGAAGCAAAAAAAGGTTCAGATACAAAAAGCAGCTCCTTAAGCACCTCATGGTTCTCAAGGAGGAGTGAAAAAGCCCAAGAGCAAGTGTTTCATCTGCAAACAGTCGGGGCATTAGAAAGTGCAATGTCCGGTTTATCTATCTAGACAGAACAACAAAGGTAAATCACTAGTAGTTGAAAGGTATAAGGAGGAGGATCAAGGCAAATAGAAGTCATAGTAAAGATTAAAGAAGCTACAAGAAGCCAATTTGAAAGGTATAAACTCAAAAAAACCCATGTATATATATATGTATGTTGTATGTTAGGATTTTGGATTGCTTTAATCCTAGATCCCTTAGGATTGAATGGTTAGTTTACCCCCATTTTTGGATATTATAGTCTTCAAGAGTGAGTCTCCATGCCTAGGGACTCTAGGAAAGAAATGGGAAAGTTTGGATTGAATTTAGAAAAACTTTTCAAGAACCAGTCACTGTTCATGTCACTGAACGCAGGGAGCGTTCTAACGCCCAAGAACAGCGTTCGAACGCCACTGGTAGAACACTTTTGAGCGTTTGAATGCCCAGACCATTTTTAGGCAGAATTGACCTTTTTTTCTAAGGCTTATGGGGTTTAACCAAAGTATGTTAGGTAATTAATTGACCTATATAAAGTCCTTAGACCATGTTAAGAGGTTTTTAACCTAGTATTAATAATTCCTTACTTCACTTGTAGGGACACGCAGTCTAGCACCTAGCCAAGGAGATCCAGGTGAGTAATACGATGCTATGAACAAAATTATGTATTTTCAAAACGTTTTCAAAGTTTATTATGTATGTACAATTGTTTTCCATGCTTTCAATGCATCAACATTATTTTAAATACGAATGCCATGTCTTCAAATGCTATGATATATTCTTATGATATGAATGAAAAACCCATGTATGGTTGATTTACATGCGAAATGAATATGTTCAAATTATATGCATGTGACACTCGGGGTCCCCACTGACGGGACTTAAACCAAGTCAGCCAGTCCTAAAAGGTATATGGGAGGACGTGAAATAAAGCCATCTACAAAAGAGATATCTCAGGCCTAAAGAGCCACCCGACCTATATGGTCATCATGTTATGCAGGGTTGTTACGTTTTATGATATGCTATGTATATTTATGAAAGTATGTGATGCCATGTTTATGAAAGTTAAATGTCTAAGAAATGTATACGATGCTCACATTGCTTACGCTATGCTATGCTATGTATGTTAAGAAAATGATCCATGGTATTTTACGTTCATGCATTCGTTGTTATTCACTAAGCTTTGGCTTACGTTTTAGAAAAACAAATTTCAGGTAGTCAATCCGAGGAGCCGAAAGGAGGTTGAACAAGTCAGACTTAGTTTTGTAAGCCGAGAGGCTTTATGTTGTATTGTGAGGGCGAGACCCTATGCTATGTATTTAGTCTATGTAAGTTTGAAGTTCGATTTGGGATGTATGTAAATTGAAATACATAGGCACAACTCTGTATACTGTAAGTATGACACGCACACCTTATTATTTTCATGTTACGATGCTTCCGCACAAGAGAAAACTTATTATTGTTTAAAATGAATATGCATAGGTTGATGATACGTAGGCCTTGGCGGTCAGCCGCCGGTCATCACGCGCCTTCAATCCGTATAGGCCGGGTTGCGGGGCGTGACAGAGTGGTATCAAAGCTCAAGGTTGACACCTTAGAGTTAAGTTACGTTTATCAAAGTATTAGGTTTATACAGTACACAGAGCTATAGGTTTACCCCCTACAATAGAGTCATTCTAGATAGAAGTCTAGGATCGACGAGAATATATGACTATGTGTTGTATGTTATAGGCTATGCTATCCCATGCTGAGATGTAATATAGAAATTGTTAAAAGACATGTCTAAATGTTTGATGTGATTGTAGAAGTTATGCCGCCTAGAAAAGGCCGAGGCCGCAGAGGGGCAGTAGACCCCGAAGATCGAGTAGACCGTATAGAGAGGATTTTAGAAGGACTCGTCCAAGTGGTCCACGATGTCCACAATAACAATAACCACGATGACGCACCACAACAACCTGCAATGCAAATGCCAGGAGTTGGGGTGATACCACGTACCACGATTAAGCAGTTTCAGCAGTTAAGGCCCTCGACTTTCTATGGAACACCCAATTCCATGGCCGCAGAGTGTTGGCTCTTGGGAATCGAGAGAGTGTTTGAAGTTCTACCATGCACGGAGGAACAGAAAATAGTATTCGCCACGTTCACTTTTGAAGGAGCTACTTTGATATGGTGGCAATTGAAGAAGCCGTTGAAGCCAATATGGCAATGGCCGAGGTTTTTAGAAGTATTCAATGAGGAATATTTTTCTGAGATGGTACGAGATCAAAAAATTCAGGAATTCCTAAATTTGAAGCAAGGGAACACGATAGTAGTGGAATATAATGCTAAGTTTATGGAGTTGTCACGATATGCCCAACATATAGTGTCGACAGAATCTCGCAAGGCTAGGAGGTTTGAAGCTGGATTAAGATGGAACATCAAGAATAAGGTGGATATCTTGCGATTACCAACTTATCAAGAGGTTCTTCATGCAGCGCTAATTGTTGAAGGATCTTTAAACGATATGTCTCAATTCCTAGAAACCAGAAAGAAGAG
>BRYF01000016.1:28166791-28174291 GCA_030159135.1 Actinidia polygama | reverse complement strand
GTTGATTTACATGCAAAATGAATATGTTCAAATTATATGCATGTGACACTCGGGGTCCCCACTGACGGGACTTAAACCAAGTCAGCCAGTCCTAAAAGGTAGATGGGAGGACGTGATATAAAGCCATCTACAAAAGAGATATCTCAGGCCTAAAGAGCCACCCGACCTATATAGTCATCATGTTATGCAGGGTTGTTACGTTTTATGATATGCTATGTATATTTATGAAAGCATGTGATGCCATGTTTATGAAAGTTAAATGTTCAAGAAATGTATACGATGCTCACATTGCTTACGCTATGCTATGATATGTATGATAAGAAAATGATCCATGGTATTTTACGTTCATGCATTCGTTATTATTCACTAAACTTTGGCTTACCTTTTAGAAAAATAAATTTTAGGTAGTCAATCCGAGGAGCCGAAAGGTGGTTGAACAAGTCAGATTTAGTTTTGTAAGCCGAGAGGCTTTATGTTGTATTATGAGGGCGAGACCCTATGCTATGTATTTAGTCTATGTAAGTTTGAAGTTCGATTTGGGATGTATGTAATTTGAAATACATAGGCACAGCTCAGTATACTGTAAGTATGACACGCACACCTTATTATTTTCATGTTACGATGCTTCCGCGCAAGAGAAAACTTATTGTTATTTAAAATGAATATGCACAGGTTGATGATACGTAGGCCTTGGCGGTCATCCGCCGGCCATCACGCGCCTTCAATCCGCATAGGCCGGGTTGCGGGGCGTGACAGAATGAGAAGTGAGAGAAGAGTTTTCAAATATTGAAGAAACGATTTGTATCCGCACTGATTTTATCCTTACCATTCGGAATCGACAGTTTTATGATCTATAGTGATGCTTCGCATCGAGGGTTAGGATGCGTGTTAATGCAACATGGGAAGGTGATTGCTTACACCTCAAGACAATTGAGACCGCATGATAAGAATTATCCAACTCATGATCTAGAACTAGCTGTAGTGGTATTTGGTTTAAAGATTTGGCGCCACTACCTGTACGGAGTGACATGTGAAGTTTTCACTAATCATAAAAGTTTGAAGTACTTGTTTACTCACAAGGAGCTAAATATGAGACAATGAAGATGGCTTAAGTTGATTAAAGATTATGACATCCTTATCTAGTATCACCCGGGAAAAGTTAATGTCGTAGTTGATGCCTTAAGCAGGAAGTCAACAGTCAATCTAGAATGCATAATTACGTCGCAAGTACCCTTATTCATTGAGCTAGAAAGAGCGGAGATTGAAGTGGTTGCACCCGACACCAATACGATGCTTATAGCCATGATTGCCCAACCAATGTTGATGGAAGTTGTTAGACTACGACAATCGGAAGATCCATACTTGTTGAAGGTTTATGAAGAGATGGGAGTAAATTCTAAGTCCGACCTCACTTTCAAAGATGAAAACCTTAGATTCCAAGGCCGTTTATGTGTTCCAAACATACCGGAAGTCAAGAGGCAAGTTTTGGAGGAAGCCCATAACACAAAGTTCACGATACATCTAGGATGAACGAAAATGTATAGAGACCTAAAGGAGAAGTTTTAGTGGCTGGGAATGAAAAAAGAGATAGCGAAATTCATATCACAATGTCTACAATGTCAGCAAGTCAAAGTTGAACATCAAAGATCGGCGGGATTACTACAATCGCTACCGATACCAGAATAGAAATGGGAGCATATTATGAAGGATTTCGTTGTTGGTTTATCAAACTCGCCACGAGAATGTAATACCATTTGGGTCATAGTAGACCGCCTTACCAAGTCGGCACACTTTTTACCTATGAAGACTACATTTTTATTATCAAAGTATACGAATCTTTACATTGCAAAAATCATACGACTTCATGGTATGCCAGTATCAATAGTATCGGATCGAGATCTGAGGTATACGTCAAAGTTTTGGAAAAGCTTACAACGAGCCTTAGGCACTGAGTTGAATTTTAGCACCGCCTTCTATCCATAGACGGACGGACAGTCGGAGAGAACCATTTAGACCTTAGAGGATATGCTACGCTTATGTGTTCTCGACTTTCAAGGAAATTGGAAAGCATATTTGCCACTCGTGGAGTTTGCCTACAACAATAGCTTCCACTCAAGTATTGGAATGGCACCGTATGAGGCGCTCTACGAGAGAAAATGTAGGTCGCCAGTCTGTTGGACCAAAGTTGGAGAACAACAGATTTTGGAGTAAGAGATTATGCAGCTAACTACCGACAAGATTGAGGTGATTCAACAGAGAATTCAAACCGCACAGAGTCGCCAAAGGAGATATGCAGATGTTCGGAGATGAGAGTTAGAATTTGAGGAAGGTGACCATGTGTTCTTGAAGATATCTCCTTCTAAGGGGATAAGTCATTTTGGCAAGAAAGGGAAGTTAAAACCGAGATACATAGGACTGTTCCAAATTCTTCAACGAATTGGAACCGTTGCATATTGTATTGCTCTTCCACCGGAACTTTTACATATTCATGACGTCTTCCATGTCTTAATGCTACAGAAATGTATTCATGACCCCACGCATGTGATTAATCATCATCATTTAGACATAAGCGAGGACTTGAGCTATGTAGAGAGACCGATCGAGATCGTGGATCGCCGAGACCATGTTCTTAGAAATAAGGTCATTCCATTAATACGAGTTCTATGGCAGAACCACACATGAGAGGAATGAACTTGGGAACGAGAAGACCAAATCAGAAAGCATTATCCATTTCTATTCGAGTGAGTGTTGTTATAAGTTGAGGTATGCTTGGTTCTATTCCTATTATCATTATTCCTATTTAACCTTCATTACCATTTTGATAATTTCATCTATCCAGGAAGATCGGAGAGGGCCGATTGGTCTTGGATAGTATCAACTAGGATACCATGTTATAGGCTGCCCAAACTAAGAGGGCAATAGAGGCAGTCACAACAACGGGTTAATCCTACGATCAACCATAATAACGAATCACAAAGTAAACACGACGACGTGAAGAATTCTATCAGAGTGCGCGACAGAAGCATAATGAAACTACAAAGATCCTAGGTTGAATACGGAATATGTATGAGTGAACAATGTTAAATACAGCGTTAGCCAAGTTTGAGGACAAACTTTTATAAGGAGGGAAGAATGTAATACCCCGAACCCGTGATTACTCATTGTTTCTTAAATTAAAACTTGCGATTTAATTACATAAATAGTTTTATTTTAATTTAGAGTCAAAGTGGTCTAAGTAACCAATAAGGGTCAAAATTGACCAATGGAGTGTAGATTGTAACTAAACCTCATGGAGGAGGGCACATGGGATTATTTCCATGTGTGTCCCATTTTATATACACTCCCACACATACACAACCCACACACACATACATAGAGAGAGAAAGAGAATAAAAGAGGAAGAGGAGAAAGGAAGAAGAAGAATGAGAGCTTGGAGAGAGTCCAAACCCAAGTCAAGTAAGTCATTAGAAGCTCTATCAAACTCAAGGAAAGGTGAGAAGTTTAACTTTATGTATGTATTTGTGTATATATATATATATAGGTTATATGTATAGTTAAATAATTTTGGAAATTTTGGATTTAATGCATCTAGGAGGTTGAGAGTTTATTTTGGGAGACTTCTTTGAGTACCAATTGATTAAATTTTAGATCTTGAAGCTCCACATTGAGAGATTGGAAAGTTAGGACTTGAAAGTGTGAAGTTTAAATCCCTTTTGTTTCCATTGCTTATTTCTTCTCAAATTGAGTTATTGTCACCTTTCATGTGTGTGTATGTGAGCTCTAGAAACTTTGGTGAAGTTTGGAGTTGAATTGTAGTGGAAAAACTTGAAAAAAAGAAGACCAAAGTCGAAGCAAAGTCGAGTCTCAGGACGTTCCAACGCCACATTCCAACGCCCGACGTTCCAACTCCACGTTCCAACGCCACGTTCCAATGCCAAGACCTGTCACCAATTAATTCTCAGGACGTTCTCTTAGGATGTTCCAACGCCTGACCCAGGCAGCCCAGACACTGTTTTGTAGAACGGGCATAACTTTCTCTAGAAAATTCGGATTGACGCACTGTTTAAAATGTTGGAAAGTAGACTCATAGCTACCAATATAAAGTTTGTACTCTAATTTTACATATATTATGATATATTAGAGTTTAAAGTTGACCCAGAATTAGTACTAGCAACATTATTTTTCCAAATCTTAGTTCCTTTTTTCATTGGGCATAACTCCTTCATTCAAAATGAGTTTTGAACCCATGACCTACAAAATTAAATCTAATTAAGTCTATTTTTAAATAAGATTGACCTAGAAGAAATTCTAGGTCAATCTCTTGATATTGTGGGACACCATCGCTCCAACGACACTTCGCCACGTATTTGGGGCTAGTTGGCGAGATAAATGTTGTAGTGCACCAATATCCTTCTAATTGTAGGGTGGATGGGAAGACGCAGACCAGCATGGAAGGCAACCTTGTAAAAGGCCACCTTGCCCGAGCGAGTAGACACTATGGTCTCATCCGCCTCAGGGAACCTTATTTGGATCCCAGCTGGGAAGGAGCATGACCCCCGAAGACGATTCAATTCGCCTTAGGTCATGATGTTTGTCTCCTTCTCAGGTAGAGGTTGGGTGTCTGTTGAGGGACTTCCCACATTGTCAAAAGAATCCTCCGTAGGGGAGGAGGGGTATTGGATGACCTCTATCATCATATAAGATCGTTCTCCTAGATGGTCAAATATCTAGTATTTTCTAGGTCTCCTACATCTACGTTACCGGATATAAACTAGGGGGTTCAAGCTGAAGGCAAATGGTTGGTGCTTACTGAATGACTTAAACGAATATGAGGTAACGACGGAGAAGTGAGCTGAAATCACATCAGAGCAAGAGCAATAGTTCTAGAGCAAAGGCAACCGAAGAGTATGCGTTATGGGAAAGCCCTCTATTTAATGGGAGGGCCAAGGGCCAAGATTTGTTTACTTCAATGAACAAGATTGTGCGACGCTTCGCATACCGAGGTTAAAGCCGCCGTTCGCAGCTGAATGGTCACTCCATCATCAATGCACCTCCATGTGTCAACCTGTGAGGGCGTGCCATCATTACATGCTTACATCATCTAACAACACCTAATGATTCTTTACTCAATAATTCTAAGTGTTTCATCTTGGATTACTTGTTGAAGGCCTGAAGTAAGCATGTCGCTAAGGCGTCATGTTGCCTTATCCCATTCGGTGATCACCCAATAAGCTCAGACCTCTTGGAATGTCGTCCCTCCTTACATCGCCAATCCCAAGTTGTTTACCTCGCCACCATCATTAAGCCGAGGTTAATATTACTCCATATCCACTAAATCACCTACTTCCATAGTGTTGTCTCCATTTGGCATTCTTCTCCTGCTACTTCGAAATCCTCGGCCACAGCTTCCTTATTTGGCTGCCCGATGATTACACCATGATCTTCTCGCACGGCTGTATATTCTCCATCTATAAAAGGTCGTTCTCCCTCCCTTAAAAGGGGGTAATTGCTTTCTTCTCGCACGGCTGTATTATTTTCCTTATGTGCTTTGTCTAGCATATTCACCTCGGTCTCATCTCCACACCGAAGAGGGGTGTAGCGGCTTTACCCCGGCCAGTGACGTTTTTTCCCTTACGCAGGTCGCCAAGGTCAATATAGAGCTTCTGATCAATTATGACTATTGGTTGCTTATCTCAGATTTCTACCATAACACTTTCAACCAACATGCAACTTTCGTTGTTCACGGTGACATTTTATTCTCTTATTTCTTCGCAATTATGGTTTCAGCATCAAAACCTCAAAAGTTATTAAATCGAGAAACTTAACGAGAGAGAGAAGGCCAAGATATCGATGGTGTCCTTTGGTTTCTTCTTCTGAATACTTTGGTTGCCTAAGGACCGACATTAATTAGAGATATCAAGGAATTTGTTGTAGATTATTTTGAATTTTCAAAAGTGGATTCTAAAAACTAGTTGGATGCAGCTCGGTTCTTCAATTTCTCTCGCCTAGAATCATCTTTTGAGGTTGAAGAAGCTGAGCGATGGGTTCGAATAAGGCCAATGTTATCCACCTTCTCATAGGAATTTCGTCTTTGATTGTTTGATTATTGTTCGTATGTTAACTTTGTTTGATTAATTATGTTTATTGATTGATCGGTTTGTTTCTGACAAGAGTTCAATTGAAAGGTAATGCGGTTTACTCATGTCTATTTCAATGTGTTTCCCCAAGTCTCCCATGAAATCTCCCTGTTTCAATTCGTGTATGTGGTTTCCTAGGATTTGGTTGTTTTGTATTTAACTCGCATTTTTGGATATGAGGTTTTCTTAGAGTTTCCTCTAATTAGATTAGTTTAACCTGTCCAGTTAGGTTATAGGGTCTATATGGCCTCTACTCTCAGATCGACGTCTCTTGGTTGCTTCTAGAACCTGGGTTTAACCCATTGTATATGTTCATTTTTGTAGTTCGGGGGGGGGGGGGGGGGAATTCTTCCGACCGATGTTTTTGCCTAGAGGTAAAAATTAACTTTGAGTCCCCTCAGATCTGGGTAGGGGTTCTTTTCGATTGTGTTTTGTAATTTGAATCAAAGGTCTGGACCTTTACCATGGGGTTTGGGCCTTCGTGTGATAGAATTTGGCCATGGTGATTTCCTAGTGTATCAATGTTATACAATCCCACTTGAATATGGGTTTGGGTAATCCTATGGATTTCTTGAACTATGTGATTCTCCAACTATTTAGAAATCATGGTGGTCTTGGTTCGAGAACAATCATGCAGTTTGATCTCCGACCAAGATGCTCGTCTCCATTTTTCTTGTCCAGTGAGGTGACTCATGTTTTAGTAGTGTAATCGTGCCTCTCACGTGCATATCATCATCGATACAACCTTGATGTCTCACACGTTTGGTGCATGGTATGCTTTTTTCTAGTTTTTGGGTCCAGTTTGGTTCCTAAGTTACTTCAAGGGCTCCTTTCGAGAGTTTCGATGCTATTTTCAACCATAGTGCTTTTCTTCAGTATTTGGTATCTCAATGATCGCCGGTCTGAACTTGCAATAGTTCTAAGCTCTTCTTATTTTTATTATGCTTCCACAAAATTTTGATTACGTATGACTATTTGTTTTATAGTAGAAAACCCCTAAACTAGTTAATTGGTAGGGCTTAGTGAGTAATCTCACTGGCCGGTTACAACCTATATATTAATATATTGGATAAGCCCATACATATAAATTAGGTTGGGTTGTGACATACTGGGGTTATTTCTGAAAGGGATTGGGGTTTTGATTTGGGGGGTTGTTTGGGTGGGTTAGGTCTTGGGTTGGTTTGTTGTTTTAGGTTTTTTTTTGCCATGTGGCTACCTTGTGCTTCCACATCGAAGACAACTTGTAGTTCCTTAAGAATGTTATATGGAAGTTAGTGATTGGGATTGATAGCAACTAATTTCATAGTTGGAGGACCAACGTGAAAAAATTTAGTTAGAGGGTCAAAGTAGGCATTATTCAATA
>BRYF01000016.1:28114291-28119291 GCA_030159135.1 Actinidia polygama | reverse complement strand
ATCATTTATTTGGATAAAGAGACGTGAACGGGGACTCCAGGAGTTAAAGAAGAGGCTTACCACAACATCAATACTCATACTACCAGAAGGCACTGAGGGATTCTCCATCTATAGCGATGCATCATACCAGGAGCTGGGATGCGTCCTGATGCAACATAGAAGGGTCATTGCTTACGCGTCACGCCAATTAAAGCCACACGAGAAGAATTACCAGACTCACGATCTGGAGCTAGCGGCAGTTATCTTTGCCTTGAAGAATTGGTACCATTACTTGTATGGGGTAAGATACGAGGTCTACACCGATCACAAAAGCTTAAAATACATTTATACGTAGAAGGAATTGAATCTTAGACAACGAAGATGTTTGGAGCTAATGAAGGGCTATGATCTTGACTTTCAATATCACCCTAGGAAGGCCAACATTGTAGCATACGCTCTGAGTCGGAAGGCAACGGGGAAGCTAAACGGAACAATGACGAAGCTAAACGGAACAATGACCTCTACTCACAGAAATGGAAGAATTGGAGCTAGAAGTAACTCAAGGATGAGAAGGCCTATGTGCGGCAATAATTGCAGAACCGGCGATCTTAGAAGAAATCAAGCTTAAGCAAATGGAAGATCTTAAACTCAAAAAGATTTTTGATAGTCAGGTAGCGAACCCGAATTCAGAATTCAAGATGATTGACGGTATCTTTAAATTTCAGAATAGGATTTGCAAACCTGATGTTTCCGACCTCAAGCAGCAAATAATGGAGGAGGGACATAAGTCCAAGTCGGCAATCCACCTTGGAATGATGAAGATGTATCAGGATCTGATAGAAATGTATTGATGGATGGGTATGAAATGAGACATCAAGGAGTACATCGCCCGATGTCTGTAGTGTCAAAGGATCAAGGCAGTACGATAGAAGCTAGCGGGACTACTTCAACCGTTACGAAGTTGGTGCACTTTATTCCGATCAAGAATACATATTCTATGGATCAAATGGTCGATGCCTATGTGAAATGTGAAAGAGATTGTTCGACTACATGGGGCTCCAGTCTCTATTACATCAGATCGAGTGTCACGCCCCGCAACCCGGCCTATGCGGATTGAAGGCACGTGATGGCCGGCGGCTGACCGCCAAGGCCTACGTATCATCAACCTGTGCATATTCATTTTGAATAACAATAAGTTTTCTCTTGCGCGGAAGTATCGTAACATGAAAATAATAAGGTGTGCGTGTCATACTTACAGTATACAGAGCTGTGCCTATGTATTTCAAATTACATACATCCCAAATCGAATTTCAAACTTACATAGACTAAATACATAGCATAGGGTCTCGCCCTCACAATACAACATAAAGCCTTTCGGCTTACAAAACTAAGTCTGACTTGTTCAACCTCCTTTCGGCTCCTCTGATTGACTACCTGAAATTTGTTTTTCTAAAACGTAAGCCAAAGCTTAGTGAATAACAACGAATGCATGAACGTAAAATACCATGGATCATTTTCATATCATACATAGCATAGCATAGCGTAAGCAATGTGAGCATCGCATAACATTTTGTGAACATTTAACCTTCATAAACATGGCATCATATGCTTTCATAAATATACATAGCATATCATAAAACGTAACAACCCGGCATGACATGATGACCATATAGGTCGGGTGGCTCTTTAGGCCTGAGATATCTCTTATGTAGATGGCTTTATTTCACGTCCTCCCATCTACCTTTTAGGACTGGCTGACTTGGTTTAAGTCCCGTTAGTGGGGACCCCGAGTGTCACATGCATATAATTTGAATATATTCATTTTGCACGTAAATCAACCATCCATGGGTTTTTCATTCATATCATAAGAATATATCATAGCATTTGAAGACATGGCATTCGTATTTAAAATAATGTTGATGCATTGAAAGCATGGAAAACAATTGTACATATATAATATACTTTGAAAACATTTTGAAAATACATAATTTTGTTCATAGCATCGTGTTACTCACCTGGATCTCCTTGGCTAGGTGTTAGACTGCGTGTCCCTACAAGTGAAGTAAGAAATTATTAATACTAGGTTAAAAACCTCTTAACATGGTCTAAGGACTTTATATAGGTCAATTAATTACCTAACATACTTTGGTTAAACTCCCTAAGCCTTAGGAAAAAAAGGTCAATTCTGCCTAAAAATGGTCTGGGCGTTCGAACGCTCAAAAGTGTTCTACCACTGGCGTTCGAACGCTTGGCCGTTCGAACGCTGTTCTTGGGCGTTCGAACGCTCCCTGCGTTCAGTGATATGAACAGTGACTGGTTCTTGAAAAGTTTTTCTAAATTCAATCCAAACTTTCTCATTTCTTTCCTAGAATCCCTAGGCATGGAGACTCACTCTTGAAGACTATAATATCCAAAAATGGGGTAAACTAACCATTCAATCCTAAGGGATCTAGGATTAAAGCAATCCAAAACCCTAACATACAACATACATATATATATATATATATATACATGGTTTTTTTTTGAGTTTATACCTTTCAAATTGGCTTCTTGTAGCTTCTTTAAGCTTTACTATGACTTCTATTTGCCTTGATCCTCCTCCTTCTTCCTTTTCTTTCCTTCTTTCTTTTCTTTTCTCTTTTCCCTCTCTCTCTCTTGACCGCGTGTGTGTGTGAGTTTGAAGAGAGTGAGGTGTGTTTGTGTGGCTGTGTATATATCAGCTGAGACACATGGGATTTTATCCCATGTGGCTTCCCCATTCTAACTTTGGTGTTCCCTTTTTATTTCCCCGTTTTCACTGTGGGCGTTCGAACGTTCCTTTTTGGCGTTCGAACGCTAAGAAGGATTTGGCTTGGTAGGGTTCAAACGCTCTTGCTTACAGTTCGAAACATGCGAGACTTGAAAATTGGCTTTTTGGCCTTACCGTTCGAACGCTCCAAATGTGCTGTCAATGGGCGTTCGAACGCCTAGGTAAAATGTTCGACCGTTCGAACGCTCATCCCGGCGTTTGAACGCTAAGAAGGATCCTGGGCAAAATTTATAAGTTTAGGGCTTTTGAATATTGGCTAACCTAAATTGGTTCTTTTAGACCCTTAAACTTATATTACTCCCTCTAATTATTATACACGTCATGATATACGTAATTAATGGGATTTACGGATGCGGAGTGTTACATCGAGATCCAAGATTCGTATCAAGATTTTGGCAGTTAGTCACTTCAAATAGCAATGAGGACAAAATTAAATTTGAGCATGGCTTTTCGCCCACCGACTGATGGGCAATTAGAAAGGATGATAAGGATGTTAGAGGATTTACAAAGGGCATGCGCGATGGAATTTCAAGGTAACTGGGAGGAACACCTACTTTTGGTAGAATAACAGCTACCAAGCAAGTATCGGCATGGCACCTTTTGAAGCATTATATGACAAAAAGTGCAGGTCACCGTCTTGCTGGACATAAGTTGGAGAGGTAGAACTTACGGGACCCGATATTGTGTAGGAAACCTCAGAGAAAATCAAAGTGATCCAAGACAAGTTAAAGGTTGCAAAAGATCGCCAAAAGAGCTATGCAAATGCAAATAGAAGGGAATTGGAGTTCGGTGAATGTGATTGGGTATTCTTGAAGGTCTCGCCAATGAAGGGAGTAGTGAGATTCAGGAAGAGAGGGAAACTTAATCCGCGTTACGTGGGACCATTCGAGATCCTTGAGAAGATAGGACCGATAGCATATCGACTGGCCTTAACTCTAGAACTTGCGAATGTACATGATATTTTCCACGTCTCCATGCTTAGAAGATACGTCGCAGATCCAACTCATGTATTAGAATGACCACCGATCGAATTAGAGAAGAATCTAAAATATGAAGAACGACCCGTGCGGATCATGGATACCAGAATAAAACAACTTAGAAATAAAGTTATTCCGTTAGTCAAAGTATGGTGGGAGAATCAATCAGAGAAGAGGCGACTTAGGAGAACGAAAGTGATATGAGACAAAAATACCCGTATCTATTCGAATAAGATACTACTTGTATTTTGTTAATATGATATTAGTTGAATTTCTAAGTTAAATAGAATCAAGTCAAGAAAATAATAAGTGTATAGATGCAACGTTAACAAAGTTTGGAGGACCAAACTTCTTAAGGTGGGGAGGATGTGAGATCCCGACCTGCGAAACTAAGTATTAAATTCGTAACTGAATTAATTTTGAGTGTAATCAATATTTTTTTTTGTAAAATTATATACAATTAGGTGTAAAACATAACTGGACAATGAGACACATTGTAGAAACGCAGTAGACCCAGGGGTGCATGCATGCACGCACGTGCATGGGTGTGTAGTATGCTATGTACATGTGAAGTGCATGGCTGGCAGCAACTCAATTTGAGAAAAACAAAAAGCGCATGTGTCTGCCCATGTGTGTTCCCCGTGTGTGTGTGTGTGTGTGTGTGTCACGCATAAAAGGAAATAGAGAGTTGCTAGCAGCAATTGTCCTATGTAGGTGTGTGTGTGTCACACGTGCATGGATTATATGCAATAGGTGAGGACAAATGTGCAATAGGTGTGTGTGTATGTGGCGTATGTGCGTGGTGCATGTGGAGCATGAGAAGACGAATGTATTTGCACAAGGACGAAGCTTCCTTTATAAATAAGCTGCTGGCCGCAGCTTCACTTGGAACAAAAACAAGAAACACTGAGAGTGACGTAGCAAAAAGAGAGAAAAAAGAGAAAGGAAAAGAGAGAACAAAATAAAAGAGAGAGAGAGAGAGAGAGAAAGGGTTGGAAAAATTCAAGAAAAATTTATAAAGATTGAATAAGGTATTAATTTTTCTATTTCAAGTTTGATTCATATTATTTTTTATCTAAAATTTTTATGAAGTTATTTTTGGTTAAACAGATTTTTCAGAAAATATGAATAGAAAGTTTATGAATTTTATAAAAATAGTTACAGACCTTATAAAAATCTTAAAGTTTTTTATGTATATGTCTAGTATTTGATTATTTAATTTCATAAATTTAGGA
>BRYF01000016.1:28104291-28109291 GCA_030159135.1 Actinidia polygama | reverse complement strand
ATGATCTGCTGAAATAGTACATAAGGTTTTTTGATTAATCCCTCACATTCATGAGGCAAATTGTCGAAAAGGGCTCGGACGGTCCTAGAGGGGTTTTACCTCATCCCAACCGTTTTTCCCTACGAGAAAAAGGTCCCTTACTATTACCACACGTACAAATGAACATCTTTAGGCATTCCATGTACTATACTGCCTTTCCATAACAAGAACTGGAACTCCCGTCCTTGCTTGTCTTGTCAAATTCTTTTTCAAGTATTTACCTTTCCTACCGTCCCTGTGACCTGAAATGGGTGTGGTGGTGGTAGCTAAGGAGGGTAACAAGGTTGGCGGGGAAAGGAGAGAGGGTGGTGCCGGTGGCTGAGTATGAGAAGATGGGTAGGGTTTCTAAGATTGAAAAGTTAGGTTCTTAGGGTTTCAGGAACTTCAAGTTGAAAATGAGGAGATGATAATGATGTATTTTCACACTAAAAAATTAACTATCACTCAAAGTTTTCAATACCCACTCTTGAATTACGTGCAAGTGGCTTTACATCGTGGTAATTTAGAGAAAAAACGCAATAGAAGCATTTTAATTAAAAGTACACATGAGTAGCGTATTTGCATATTTTTTAATATTACGAAAGTAAAATGTACAAGCCTCAAACCATAGCGAGGTAAACTGAATTTTGCCCTCTATAGTTTAATCCCGACACCGCTACTAACGCCAAGAAAAAGAAAAAAAAATGAAAACCTCCACTGACGTGGATGCAGAGCCAAAACAAGCGTGGGTTGGGATTCCCATCCCTACATTGCCACAGCATAAATGCATTGGTGACTAGTTCATCTTTGAACACTGGTTATTGTCAAGTCCAACATTGAAGGGGGAGCCACCACAAGTTCACAATAATAGAATCGATTAAACTTTACATCTTTTAGGCAATCATTTGAGCTCTTTATAAAACTGTAAAGTTATGGTACTAAAAGAAGCAATAAAAACCTCAATAACTGAATGAATGCTTAAACTCAAACTTTTAAAAATCGTTTTATTTGTTTAAACTTTTAAATTTGTAACTTTCATCAACTAAGTGTATCCAACATTTAATTACAACTTCTATCTTAGGTTGGGTCTATCTTAGGTTTTATATACATTACAAGCTTACGCATTACCAAAACTTAGATTCATTACCAAAACAGGAAATCGTTTTGTGAACATAGATTCTTCTTGCTTCGGCAGCATTTCATTAAAAACCAGCTACTTTAGGAGAAAGAAGTTTTCAAGAACCGGAAATGATAAGCTGCAACGACGAAACTTGATTGGCTTGGCCAAACTCCTCGAGTATTTTTTAGAGTTTCTCCAGAAATTAACGGAAGGTCTGACGAGACGTGCAAGGGCCCCACATGAGGTAAGTAACATTGCCCAGTGGCCTCATGTAAATACCATCCTCACGGAGGTTCTGAAGAAAAGACCTCGCGTAGAGCAATGCATAACTGCACAAATTTCACTTGTATTAAAAACACTACTGTTACTACTTAAACAGGCAGTAAGTCATGATTCCAGAAATTAAATCTGTTGATGTGATCTCTAATTATATCATTTTCCACCCACCAGCTAGACTTTGTTTTTTTCCTTGACAAAAGAAATGAACTGATTTAGGTTACAATTAATCAGTTAGGAAAATGCTTATATTGCTTCTACACAATGCATAGATGAGCCATGATATGGCAGATGCTAAAAAATTCTCTCATGGAAATGGCATAGGCTATTGTCCTCTTAGTTCTTATGTGAGTATATATATTATAAAGTCGCATCAGAATGACCATCATGTTATTTGAAGAATACGTTGTTCAGCAGTAACACAGAGAAGAGCATGTCTTTCATGCATTCAATTTTTGTAATTTTTTGAGAACTGTGGTGTAAGGCAGTAAGTAACCCACGAGAATATTTCCAAGAATCTAATTAATTAAAAATGTCGCAGAGTAGAAGTTAAGAGACCCACCCAGCATTATGGCCTTCTGCTCAAAGTTCTAGGGCACAAAGCGTTCCCAATGCAACCACTCTTATGGACTATATGGTGGAATGATATCTGCTTCACTAGATCCACATCCCAGAACTGCAAACATTTAAGAGCAAATAACAGATTTGCAGGATCATGAGTAAAACACAAATCCGATAATGTATTCAAGGCTGAATCCATTTGACTCAGCCAACTCAACTTGTGACATGAAGTGGCTAACCATCGCTGTGATATGTTTTAGAATGACCGAATATGAACAAATATATCCATTTAACTCATCTATCATATCAATCTAGTCCCAATATGTCCACCTTGCTGGGGGAGAAAACCTCCCAACCACAGCATAATGCAAATCCAATAATAGAAACATGTGCAAGAATTCCAATCACCAAGCCAAGCTCAACTAAGCCGAACTTAGGTGGAAAGCAGTAATCTGAATCCATTAACCATCACCAAAAAAATAAAGAATACATAAAAAATATGTCCCAAATGAATAGAGATGCTCATAAACAGTTCAAGCTCAGCTCATTCATAGCTCTTTCGCGTTCTTCTATAGCGTATTCAAGTCTATCTCCAGGAGAAGTAAAAACTTCTTTATTAAAAGAGTAACACTCAAGCACACTCAAGCAAGGATGACTAGGAAAAAAAGAAGAGAAAAAAGGAAAAGAGACAAGTGGGCAAGTCCATCTCTTTTCTGTAGTTATGTAACCAATTGGGTTCTCATACTTGCACTTCTCTTTTCTTTCTTAGGTTGTGCAAAATTGATTTAGGAATGCTCAGGTCAACGATGACCTGTACCTCCAATACTAAGAATCAACTCATTGATTGTTTGTAGTTATGGTACTCTTTCGTTTTACCCAATATCAGCCTTTTCAGAAAATAGGAGTAAGGCTGCGTACATCCGCCCTAACCAGATCTCACTTTAGCAGGAAAGTCGTGCACTAGGTTGCCCTTTTTTATTCAAGATATAATTTTCAATATCTTCCCATGGGGACTCTACCCATTTTCCCCAAAGTCACTCAATTAAGTTTTCTATAGATATTGGTGATTTGAGACTTGGGTTCCTGTTTGCTGTTTATTGTTAGGTGTAAACAAACCCTCTGGGCCAAGCATGAACTTCACCAAAATGTAAACAGGAGCATATAAAAAGTGGATTACAAAGCGTGTATGACACAAATACAACTCCTTTTCATAAGTGTCCATCTTTCTTGGGGTAAGTTGAACTTCTTATCGATTTTGTGTGATGACAAATAGAGATTTACTCTCTGCATATCCAACATGCAAACCTTACACAAAGCTCAATACATTAATTTAAAGTTCTCTAATAACAGATGGAAATGGGTAGAAATTCACGGGATAAACAAGGAAAGTACCAAAAAGAAACTAATAGAACAAATTAGAAAGCTCATTTCAACATATACCTCCCTCAGCAACCTTCCTTCAGAAATTAAATTTAAGTTTGTTTTAGTGTCCTTAAACCATTTTATGGATTTAGCAGCTGCTGTGCACCACATAGCATGTGCAATATACTAGTGTCCATGCAATAGAGCCTGGAGCTGAAATAGAGCAAGAGAGGATGTAATCATTTAAATTAGTCATCACAAAAATGCTTTATTTCTCAAATATGCATACAAAGGTCTGAGTTACAAATCCGTTTCCCCTTTTTCTTTTGGGACTAACAATGATGGGCTAACAATCCCACCACCACACACGCGCCCCCCCCCCCCCCCCCCCCAACACACACACACACACACATCAACAACCCAACAAAATAAAAAATAAAAAACAAACTGGAAAACAAGGATACAGAACAAGTAAATCAATAATATTCTACATATTGTATTTGAATTATAGTCACAGAGGAATAGTATGTAACTTGTTAATGATAGGGAATTACAACTAGCACCATAAATTTTCAATTGTGACAAAACAGTAACCACCTTACAGTTTAAGTCAAACTGCAATATCACCCATCTGTCAGTATGGCATTTATGAAGCTGACAAAAATTGACATGTAGGCCACACTTGACACTTTTCTTTCATTACCTTATAATTTCATTGAAATTTCACTGAGACCCCTGCAATTGCACAAACATCCCATTCGAGGCTTGTGATTTTTATTCTGAATGTCGTACTCCCAGCATGGCCCCAGGGCAGGAATGCGAAAGTGATAAACCAGTAAAGCATCCCCCGCCTCCCTTTCCCAGAAACGAGAGGTAGCAGGTTGGCAACCAACAAACACCCTCAAGTGTAAAAGGCGTTTCCACTACATAAGAAAAAACTTGAGATGATAGCAAGCACCTCCCTAGCCGGAGTGTCTCCAAGAAGTGGTCAACCATTCCTTTTAACACCGAATGGATGGAAGGGCGACATATTGATTTAAAAGTGTGAGGAACAAACTATCAAAATTGAAAGTGAAGGCTTGAGGTGGATTTTGGTGAAACTTCAGGGGTGCTAACTGCAATTAAGCCTATTATTAAAGGGGATAATTTAGTTTCCTTTGATGTACAAGCTGAAGGCTTGAAAAGGGCATTCTGGCAAGTGTGACTAAGGTTGAACTCTATTAATTCAAGAAGAAAAGAAGACAATCATGCTAACGAGGATACGGATGATGTGAAATGGGTACCGTCACCCTGTCTCCGCATGTGTGTAAATACATTGGAATGTGTATGTGCGAGTAGGGGGGTAGGGAGTACGTTTGCATAAATATGTATTATTTGCTTCTAAAAAACCAGGTTTGACCATAACCATCACAGTCAAGAGTCAATGACAACTAGCTGTGCTAACTTTAACATCCGGCAATAAAACTAAAGGCATCTCAGCCATGTATTCACGAACATTATGTAAATGTTATTTTGAAGACCATTACCAATTGTTCATTTTTGAATGCAAGAAGCTTGCAAGCATAGTGATGTAAAACAAATCCTAATGAAGGCTACCTTACAATTAAATATGGTGGGCAAGCAAATTAATATTTTAGATACTTAATTAAGAAAATAAAATTGA
>BRYF01000016.1:28034291-28051791 GCA_030159135.1 Actinidia polygama | reverse complement strand
AAATATGGTTTCTATTTGCCTTGATCCTCTTCCTTCTTCCTTTTCTTTCTTTCTTTCTTTCTCTCTCTTCTCTTCCTTTCCTCTCTTTTCTCTCTTGACCGTGTGTGTGTGTGAGTTGGAAAAGAGTGAGGTGTGTTTGTGTGGCTGTGTATATATCAGCTGAGACACATGGGATTTTATCACATGTGGCTCCCCCATTCTAACTTTGGTGTTCTCTTTTTATTTCCCCGTTTTCACTGTGGGCGTTCGAACGCTCCTTTTTGGCGTTCGAACGCTAAGAATGATTTGGCTTGGCAGGGTTCGAACGCTCTTGCTTATAGTTCGAAACATGCGAGACTTGAAATTTGGGTTTTTGGCCTTACCGTTCGAACGCTCCAAATGTGCTGTCAATGGGCGTTCGAACGCCTAGGCAAAATGCTCGACCGTTCGAACGCTCATCCTGGCGTTCGAACGCTAAGAAGGATCCTGGGCAAAATTTATAAGTTTAGGGCTTTTGAATATTGGCTAATCTAAATTGGTTCATTTAGACCCTTAAACTTATATTACTCCCTTTAATTATTATACACGTCATAATATACGTAATTAATGGGATTTACAGATGCGGGGTGTTATATTCTCCCCTTCTTTATAAAAGTTTGTCCTCAAACTTGGCTAACGCCATCATGCTTTCGCTGCTCACTCTGATAAAAACCTTCGCTTCATCGAACGTCTAATTCATTATAGCTAATATATTTGATAAGGTTTAACCCGTTGCGACTGCCTCTACCGCCCTCTCAGTGGAGCAGCCTACAACAGGGTAATCTGGTTTATACTATCCCAAAACAAGTCGGCCTTCCCCGAGATGTTTGGGCAATTGGAATCAATGAAGTGTTAAACAAGATAGAAAATAAATACTGATATTGTGAAGTGGAATTAACGTACCTCATCTCATGACAACGTTCATTCAAAGAGGAACGGATATCGATCTCGAATTTCATCTTCTCGTTCCCAAGTCGATTCCTTCCACGTGTGATTCTGCCATAACACTCGTACTAAAGGTATGACCTTGTTCCTAAGAACTTGGTCACGACGATCAACAATCTCGATCGGTCTTTCGACGTAACTTAAATCTTCGCTTACTTCCAAAGGATAATGGTTAATCACGTACGATAAGCGATAAGCGACGACTCCAATTCGTTGAAGAACATGGAACGGTCCAATGTATCTCGGCTTCAGCTTTCCCTTTTTACCAAAGCGACTTATCCCTTTGAAAGGGGATACCTTCAAAAACACGTGGTCACCTTCTCCAAATTCTAACTCTCGCCTTCGTACATCTGCATAACTCTTCTGGCGACTCTGAGTGGTCTGTAATATCTGTTTAATCATTTTGATCTTTTCAGTCGTGATTTGGACAATCTCTGGGCCTAATACCTGTCGTTCTCCTACTTCGGTCCAACACACGGGCGACCTACATTTTCTTCCATACAGTGCTTCATACGGTGCCATTCCGATGCTTGCATGAAAACTATTGTTATAAGCAAATTCCACATGTGGCAAGTGTGTTTCCCAATTTCCTTGTAAATCGAGTACGCATAGCCGTAGCATGTCTTCTAAAGTCTTGATGGTTCTCTCCGACTGTCCGTCCGTCTGCGGATGAAAAGCGGTGCTCAAATTTAGCTCAGTGCCTAGAGCTCTTTGTAAACTTTTCCAGAACTTAGACGTAAATCTCGGATCTCGATCCGACACTATCGAAACAGGCATACCATGAAGTCGTATAATCTCTGCCATATAAAGGTTCGCGTATTTTGACAATGAATACGTAGTCTTCACTGGCAAGAAGTGCGCTGACTTGGTAAGACGGTCTACAATAACCCATATGGCATTACAGCCTCGTGGCGAATTCGGTAGTCCGACTACGAAATCCATCGTAATGTGTTCCCACTTCCATTCTGGCATTGGCAACGATTGCATTAACCCTGCTGGTCTCTGATGTTCTGCTTTAACTTGTTGACATTGTAGGCATTCTGATACAAATTCCGCTATCTCCTTTTTCATTCCTGGCCACCAAAACGTTGCCTTCAAATCTCTATACATTTTCGTTCCTCCTGGGTGTATCGTGAACTTTGTATTGTGGGCTTCCTCTAACACTTGTCTTTTGACTTCGGGTATGTTCGGAACACATAGCCGATCCCGAAACTTAAGCGCTCCATTTTGTAACGTAAAGTCAGGCTTAAGATTTACTTGCATCTCCTCATAAATTTTCCACAAGTATGGATCTTCCGGTTGTCATATTTTCACAATTTCTATCAACGTCGGTTGAGCAATCATAGTTGTAAGCATCATATTTGTTTCTGGTGCAACGACCTCGATCTCTGCTCTCTCCAATTCAACAATTAAAGGTACTTGCGACGTAACTAGACATGCTAGATTGACCGTCGACTTCCGGCTTAAAGCATCGGCTACGACGTTAGCTTTTCCCAGATGATACTGAATAAGGATGTCATAATCTTTGATCAATTCAAGCCATCTGCGCTGTCTCATATTTAGTTCCTTCTGAGTAAAAAGGTACTTCAAGCTCTTATGGTCTGTGAAGACTTCACACGTTACTCCATACAAGTAATGGCGCCAAATCTTCAACGCAAAAACCACTGCGGCTAATTCTAGATCATGAGTTGGATAATTCTTCTCATGCGGTCTTAACTGTCTTGAGGCGTAGGCAATTACTTTCCCATGTTGCATCAATACGCATCCTAACCCTCTATGTGACGCATCGCTGTAGATCGTAAAACCATCGGTTCCTGAAGGTAGGGTTAAAATAGGTGCGGATACTAATCGTTTCTTCAACATCTGAAAACTTTTCTCTCGCTTTTCATTCCATTCAAATGGAACGTTCTTTCGCGTAAGCTGGGTTAAAGGTGTTGCAATCTTAGAGAAGTCTTTCACAAATCTCTGGTAATACCCGGCTAAACCCATGAAACTTCGAACCTCTGTTACATTTGTTGACTTCAGCCAATTTACAATGGCTTCAATCTTATATGGATCAACAGACACTCCATCTACGCTGATGATGTGTCCAAGTAACGTCACACTCGATAGCCAAAACTCACATTTCTTCAGTTTGGCATACAACTTCCTATTTCGTAAGGCTTGCAAAACCATCATCAGATGTTGCTCATGTTCTGCAAAACTCTTAGAATACACCAAGATATCGTCAATAAATACTATAACAAATTCATCAAGATAAGGTTTAAATACCCGTTTCATAAGGTCCATGAATGCTGCAGGGGCATTGGTAACTCCGAACGGCATAACAAGGAATTCATAATGGCCGTATCTAATTCGGAAAGCCGTCTTTT
Source organism: Actinidia polygama (assembly GCA_030159135.1). Classification (NCBI taxonomy): domain Eukaryota; kingdom Viridiplantae; phylum Streptophyta; class Magnoliopsida; order Ericales; family Actinidiaceae; genus Actinidia; species Actinidia polygama. The sequence continues at coordinate 28,048,456 of BRYF01000016.1, read as the reverse complement.
CTATGTCGCTCGTTCTAACTTTCAATTGATGATAACCTAATCTCAAATCAATCTTAGAAAACACTTGAGCACCCTGAACCTGATCAAACAGATCATCCACTATTGGCAATGGGTATTTGTTCTTAACGGTAACCTTGTTCAATTCTCTGTAGTCAATGCATAATCGCATAGTTCTATCCTTCTTCCGTACAAATAACACTGGAGCACCCCAAGGTGAAACGCTCGGACGAATAAATCCTTTCTCTAGCAGATCTTGTAGTTGAACTTTCAACTCTTTCAATTCTAATGGGGACATACGGCAAGGGGCTTTAGAAATGGGTCTAGTACCCGGATTCAGATCTATATAGAACTCAACCTCTCGGTCCACCAAGAAACTATGTAACTTGTCTGGAAAAACATCGGGAAATTCCCGGACAACATGAATATCTTCTAAAGAGGGTGGGGAGACATGCGTGTCGACAACACTACATAAAAACGCTTGACTTCCTCTCCGAATCAAGCGACGTGCTTTCATAGAAGAAATGAGGTAGGGAGGAGGCACAATGCCAATTCCTTCAAAGATTAGTCTTGAATTATCAAAGGAATGGAAAACCACTTGCTTAAGTTCATAGTCAATGAGTGCACGGTAGGAAGACAGCCAATCCATTCCTAGGATGACGTCAAAACCATGCATCTCCAATGGTATAAGGTCTACATACATGGGTACATCATTGACTCGAATTTCACAAGCATGATATATTCTATCACATAATATGATATCTCCAGAGGGTAATGACACTGACAACTCATATCCAAGGGTTATGGGAGGAGTATTCAAATAATGCTCAAAAGGGTAAGATACGAACGAGTGTGTAGAACCAGAATCCATAATAACGTGTGCAGGTTGACCACAAATGAATAGTATACCTGACACAACAGATGTGGTAGCTGGGATATTTCCTGGTGTGAGTGCAAAAGCTCGACCTTGCCGCGGTTGGTTATTCCTCTTTCCAATTGGAGGCTGCTGGACAAAGGCCGACGCTGATGCTCCAGCTTCTTAAATTCTCTTCCTCGTTGGACAATCTCTGATCTGATGTCCTGTTTGGCCACACCCATAGCAAGCTTTACTTCCCATGAGACATTCTCCCCAATGTTTCTTCTAACAAGTTGTGCAAGTCGGTGCTTCATTTGAGCGGTTACTTCCTTGACTCCCTATACTCCTTTGTGGGTTTGACGAATTCCCACTCGACGATCCTAAACTCTGTCGCTTTGAGCTTTGTCCTCTGTTTATATTTCCTCCTAACCTCTTCTTTCTAGTTTCTCGGAATTGAGACATCTCATTTAAAGATCCTTCAGCAATTTGCGCTGCATGAAGAACCTCTTGATAAGTTGGTAGTCGCAGGATATCCACCTTATTCTTGATGTTCCATTTTAATCCAGCTTTAAACCTCCTCGCCTTGCGAGATTCTGTCGACACTATATGTTGGGCATATCGTGACAACTCCATAAACTTAGCATTATATTCTACTACTGTCGTGTTTCCTTGCTTCAAATTTAGGAATTCCTGAATTTTCTGATCTCGTACCATCTCAGAAAAATACTCCTCATTGAATACTTCTAAAAACATCGGCCATTGTCATACTAGCTCCAACGGCTTCTTCAATTGCCACCATATCAAAGCAGCTCCTTCAAAAGTGAACGTGGCGAATACTACTTTCTGTTCCTCCGTGCATGGTAGAACTTCAAACACTCTCTCGATTCCCAAGAGCCAAGACTCTACGGCCATGGGATCGGGTGTTCCATAGAAAGTCGGGGGCCTTAACTGCTGAAACTGCTTAATCGTGGTACGTGGCATCGCCCCAGCTCCTGGCATTTGCATTGCAGGTTGTTGTGGTGCATCATCGTGGTTATTGTTATTGTGGACATCGTGGACCACTTGGACGAGTCCTTCTAAAATCCTCTCTATACGGTCTACTCGATCTTCGGGGTCTACTGCCCCTCTGCGGCCTCGGCTTCTTCTAGGCGGCATAACTTCTACAATCATATCAACCATTTAGACATATCTCTTAACAATTTCTATATTACATCTTAGCATGGGATAGCATAGAATATAACATGCAACACATAGTCATATATTCTCGTCGATCCTAGATTTCTATCTAGAATGACTCTATCGTAGGGGGTAAACCTATAGCTCTGTGTACTGTGTAAACCTAATACTTTGATAAACGTAACTTAACTCTAAGGTGTCAACCTTGGGCTCTGATACCACTCTGTCACGCCCCGCAACCCGGCCTATGCAGATTGAAGGCGCGTGATGGCCGACGGCTGACCGCCAAGGCCTACGTATCATCAACCTGTGCATATTCATTTAAAATAACGATAAGTTTTTCTCTTGCGCGGAAGCATCATAACATGAAAATAATAAGGTGTGCGTGTCACCATACAGTATACAGAGCTGTGCCTATGTAATTCAATTTACGTACATCCCAAATCAAACTTCAAACTTACATAGACTAAATACATAACATAGGGTATTGCCCTCACAATACAACATAAGGCCTCTCAGGCTTACAAAACTAAGTCTGACTTGTTCAACCTCCTTTCGGCTCCTCGGATTGACTACCTGAAATTTGTTTTTCTAAAACATAAGCCAAAGCTTAGTGAATAACAACGAATGCATGAACGTAAAATACCATGGATCATTTTCATATCATACATAGCATAGCATAGCGTAAGCAATGTGAGCATCGTATACATTTTTTGAACATTTAACTTTCATAAATATGGCATCACATGCTTTCATAAATATACATAGCATATCATAAAACGTAACAACCCGGCATGACATGATGACCATATAGGTCGGGTGGCTCTTTTAGCCTGAGATATCTCTTTTGTAGATGGCTTTATTTCACGTCCTCCCATCTACCTTTTAGGACTGGCTGACTTGGTTTAAGTCCCGTCAGTGGGGACCCCGAGTGTCACATGCATATAATTTGAACATATTCATTTTCCATGTAAATCAACCATCCATGGGTTTTCATTCATATTATAAGAACATATCATAGCATTTGAAGACATGGCATTCGTATTTAAAATAATGTTAATGCATTGAAAGCATGAAAAACAATTGTACATACATAATATACTTTGAAAACATTTCAAAAATACATAATTTTGTTCATAGCATCGTGTTACTCACTTGGATCTCCTTGGCTAGGTGTTAGACTGCGTGTCCCTACACATATAAGGGGCAATACGTCATTACTATGTTCAATAAGGCTAGCGTTTCAATTAAATTGATAAAATTCCTCGACTTGACTTACTTGCCTTCATTCTAGGTTTACCCATCTTGAACACGTGTCCTTAGTTCTCAAAAGGTAGTTAAAAGGGTTTAACATGCCATGGTTGAATTTACTAAGTCTTAAGGGAAAAGACCAATTCTGTCTAAAAATGGTCTGGGCGTTCGAACGCTCAAAAGTGTTCTACTAGTGGCGTTCGAATGCTTGGCCGTTCGAACTCCCTTCTGGGCGTTCGAACGCTAGACCGTTCGAACGCTGTTCTTGGGCGTTCGAACGCTCCTTGCGTTCAGTGACATGAACAGTGACTGATCTTACAAATTTTTACCAAAAGCTTCCCAAATCAACTCAAATCCTTTCAAGTCTTCTAAAGTATCAAATACAACTCAAGGGAACTAAAATAACTCAAAATGGGAGGAAAGAAACTATTAAAACCAAAGGGATCTAAGATTAAAATAACCCAAAACCCTAACATACAACATACATACATATATATATATATATATATATATGTATTTTTGAGCTTATACCTTTCCTTCCAAGCTTCCTTGAGCTTTAAATATGGTTTCTATTTGCCTTGATCCTCTTCCTTCTTCCTTTTCTTTCTTTCTTTCTCTCTCTTCTCTTCCTTTGCACTCTTTTCTCTCTTGACCGTGTGTGTGTGTGAGTTGGAAGAGAGTGAGGTGTGTTTGTGTGGCTGTGTATATATCAGCTGAGACACATGGGATTTTATTCCATGTGGCTCCCCCATTCTAACTTTGGTGTTCCTTTTTTATTTCCCCGTTTTCACTGTGGGCGTTCGAACGCTCCTTTTTGGCGTTCGAACGCGAAGAATGATTTGGCTTGGCAGGGTTCGAACGCTCTTGCTTATAGTTCGAAACATGCGAGACTTGAAATTTGGGTTTTTGGCCTTACCATTGGAACGCTCCAAATGTGCTGTCAATGGGCGTTCGAACGCCTAGGCAAAATGCTCGACCGTTCGAACGCTCATCCTGGCGTTCGAACGCTAAGAAGGATCCTGGGCAAAATTTATAAGTTTAGGGCTTTTGAATATTGGCTAATCTAAATTGGTTCATTTAGACGCTTGCGGGGTGTTACAGTCATAACCAGATGACCACTTACAGGTCATCAAAGTCAGATTATGTCAAAAAGCCTATTATTCACAACCTCTTTCACAGAGAGCCAGTCCATAAAAATATTCATGACCCCATTGATCTTGCAAGTCATTTCTTTCCTCCTCGATGGCATTTTGTTCCTCACCATCCGGACAAGTCAATCTCTTTTTACAAAGATGTTTAATTAAATCATAAGTCAGTCGTTTTCAAACTAATTTTTGATAGAGTCAATCCTAGTAAAATTATTTATCATTCAATGTATATTCACAATATTGTGTCTCTTGATGAATGGGGTCACCCTTCTCTTTTGAGAGTCCTTCCCGGTCATTCTATCCAGTATATAGTTATTACGATTATATTGAGTCATGGTTTAAAGTCATTCTGCATCAAAATGAGTCATTTTCACATTCGTGGTTTCTCTGTTTTGACCACAAGTTCAAGTCCGTTTGGCCCTCCTGGTTCTTAAGATGGTGGAATTATCATGGAGCTATCCCTGATATTTTCTCAGTTGAACTTATGGACAAGTCAATTATTTCGCGTCTCAGTACAAACTCACTGCTCATTTAAATCAGTTCCCCATTTTACTTATATTTATTAGTAAATACAAAGTCCCCTGGATTTTCAAATGGCAATATTGTTTGTCCGATAACATTATTGCCAGAGTTCACTTTGTCAAATGGTGGGATGCCTTCAAAGCCCCAGAGTTATTGAACAAGTTAAACAGGAATTTCCAGTAAAAGTTCTTACTCCAATCAAGCAGATCCCAGCTGCTCCAGTCCAACAAGTTCCTGTGGATCCTTATCAGTCATCCAAGCTTGCCCCTGCTTCCTCTTCACAGTCAAAGTCAAGAAGATCTTCCTCTTCCAAAGCCAAAGGAAAAGCTCGGTCTTCTAGTCCAGATAGTAAAGAATTGCTTAAACTGTTCAACCAATTCATCAAGGCCCAGGCCCAATCAAAAGCCAAAGCCCAAGATGCTGAGTCAACCCAAAATGAAGAGTCAGACGATGATTTATTAGAGGATGATGAAGCCCAAGATTCTGAAGCCTCTATTGAATCATCTAGTCAAAAGCCTTATGCTCTCCAGTCACAAGATGCTCAAGACCCTTTTGCTTAATTATTCTGCTTCAGTCACTACTGTCTTCCACTGGACCGAAAAGCTGCAGAATAGTAAATCAAAAGATGCGTTCCACCGAAAGTCACCGAAAGTAGTCACCTTTTGTTAAAGTTAATCACAGGATTCTGCCGAAAGTATTCTTTTGCTTTTGCTTTTCCTTTTCCTGTTTTGTCATGATGTAGTTACTTTAGTCACTTTTCTCTTCTACTTAAGGAAGAATTTTCAGAGGAAGAAAAACCTTTTCCCTGCATTCTTCTTCTCCTCTCCCTCTAAAAATGATTCACTGGTAAAAAATTAAGAATGTTAAAGGCATCAGCAGTTTACGCCTGCTCATGTTTATCTCAGTAAACCTATTGTAAGTAACTTTGATATTTAATTGAAGTATTTTTCAGTAATTCTCTTTGTGCTTTCATTTTCATTTCTTGTTCATTTTCGTTATTCTCCTTCCTCTTAAAATGGTATCAGAGCCAAACACGATTGTTGAGTCAATTGATCAGTTATTTCTTTGCTCTCTTCTCTAAACACTTGTTTCTGAGAAGTCTTTACCCTGTTAAAGTCCTTGAATCCTAGTCTTGTTGACGGCCACCTTGGAAGTAGCCACCCTACCTCTTGTCCCAGAATCCAGAGTAAGACCCGGCAGACGGAGCGTAAGACCAGGAAGTTAGGATATAGGGAGTCTAAGTACGGTATGTGTGAACCCAGCGTATGTGCATTAAACATGATAAAAGAATCAAGAACTAAACTGAGTAAAACACTTTAAAGAAATTAGAGTCATGAGTCGATTGTTTAGAAGTAGCTCTTCAGTTAGCTCACGGTCTTCTTTGACAACTATACCTAATATAGTGAATGAAGAAGAACATGAATATCAAGACTTAGAAATTGATTTAAGTAATTGGAATATACCTAAGATTCCTATTAAACAGATTTACAAAACAAGTTTTTTACAGTCATCCTTTATTACTGATATGAAAGTAAAAACTGTTGAACAAGTCTACGCCTTAACTAAAGAGTATGAGTCATGTTGCCTTCTTAGTAAAGAGTCTATGAAAGAACATAGATCTAGAGGTCACAACTTTATTCACATAGGACTTGTCCAAGTCGCAGTAAAACCATTAACAATTAAAGGTAAAAATGCGTCTATAATCCTAGGATTGAGAGATGCTAGATTTAAAGATTTTAAAACTAGTATTATGGGATTACTTGAAACAGGTTTAAATGATGGACCAATTCATTTTAATTGTTATCCTGATTTTACCTTGAGTCTCAATGATCCACATATTACTAAAGCGGTCACCTTAAATATTAAAACTACAGGAGCCTTCACAGAAATGTTAGAAGGAAGTCACACAGTAGCACTTATATATAGGATATATTATAAGTGTATGAAAACCAATTTAAATACACAAGCATTAGTGAAAAGTCCTAGTGGTCAAACTTTGCTAATTAATAGTAGCACTGACAATGCTAATATCAGAATACCTAGACCAGTCATATGGAAAGAAGTTACTCTTTCTGATAGTTGGTTGTTAAACAATGAAAACTATCAAAAGAACATAGTAAATAATGAAGATGATTTAGAATTCATTCACCAAAATACAGATGGTACAGTCAACAAAAGCTTTAAAGATCTAAGAAGAAATACACCTTCTAGACATAGCTTTGATAATAGAAGTATTACTACCAGCCTAGGAAGTACTTCTAGAAAACATAGTAAAACTCCCTCTAGGCATAGCATAGATGGAGAAAATATGTCAAATATTTACAAAAATGATACTGATTTTATTAACCCAATTAAATCTAGAACTAAGCTAAAAGGAGTTGCGCCTTCTCCACAAGTAAGTAAAGCTAGATACAGCAGGCACCCTCCCTTTGGGAAAAAGGACGAGGAGGAAGAGGTAGAATCCTCTAATGAGTCACCTACGCAAACAGATTTTGAAGTAAGTACGCCAATTGACCCACATCTATTAACTATTAAAACTGAATTTAAATTCGACTTAGTTAAACTTTATGAAGAATTTAATTCAAAACATAATAAGTCAAAAAGAAAAGAGTATAGGAATAAATATTCAGAGAGTAAAAGAAAAAGAATTCTTTTTTCATGGCAGTCATTTATGAAAGAAATTAGAAGTGAAATTAATTTCTTTGATTATTTAGAAAATTACTATAAAAAAGTAAATGTAATTACTAAGAGTAAATGGAAATTAGAAGATAATAAAAGTACGACGTCTAGTCATCCTCCCTTAGAAACTATACACATAGAACATAAGGAGACAGTCATTAAAGCATCACCCTTTAAGATACCTAGTGATAATACTGAATTTAAAAAGGTCATAGAACAAAATAATTACACTAATCAATGCTTAAAAACTATTGGTAAACAATTAGATAAAATTGAGACCATAGTTGAAAGTCATCCTTTAGAAAGCTCTTCCAGTAAAAGTTTAGAAACACCCATAGTTAAACTACCCAACAATAGGAATAAACTTGGACTAAACACTAATAAAGATAAAGATAATATTAAAAAATTAGAAAAAATCTTTTCTAAGCTTGAAACTAAGAAAGAAGAAGGATCTTCTATTCAAGTCATTAATGAACAGAATGAAGTCAAGTCATCCTCGGCAGAATCATCTACTGATTCCTCAGATAGTAAAATTGCTAAACTAGATAGTCAATTTCAGGTAAATAAATTAAAATACACCAACAAACCTAATAACAATGTGTCAGTCACAAAGAATTGGTATACACGTCCCAGTCCGCCTGACCTTCAGTTTGAAGAAAGGAACTTGGATAACCAATTTTCTGTTGAAGCTAAAAAGTTATATGAGTGGAATATAGATGGTCTAAGTGAACATAATATTCTACGGAAACTACATCATATGTCAATGGTTGCAAATAGTTATCTTACAAATTACTTAGATTTTTTCCAGTCAGATATTGTTGATCTTTTAGCATCTGGATTTACAAGAATGCTAAAGTCATGGTGGGATAAGTATCTCTCTGAAGAACTGCGAGAAAGCATTAAACATGTTGTCCAGTTAGATGAGAATAACTTTCCCATTTTTGATGAAAGCCTTGGATCAGGAATACCTGATGGAATTAACACATTAATCTACACTATTATTAAACATTTCATTGGAACACCTAGTGATATTCACTCTAGGATCCATGATCAACTCAGTAATCTAAGTTGCCCAACACTTAGTGATTTTAGATGGTATAAAGATGTCTTTACCTCTAGAGTAATGGTTAGAGATGATTGCACCGCCTCTTTCTGGAAAGAAAAATTTATTAATGGATTACCTAGTCTTTTTGCTCATAAGATTAGGGATGTCCTTAGTCAACCTACATGTCAAATAGAATATGATAAACTAACTTACGGAGATATCAGTAGCACTATTCAAAAGGAAGGATTAAGAATGTGCATTGATATGAAAATTAGTAAACAAGCTAAGAGTGATAAACACAAGGCTAAATACGAATTAGAAAACTTCTGCGAACAGATGGTCTACCATTAGTTGCACCTAGTAAAAGAAAACACATTAAAACATTTAACCCACATAAGTCACATAGAAAACATAGAGCTAAACATTATAGTAAAAACAATATTGATTTTTATAATAAATCTAAAAGCAAACCATCTAGTAAACCGTATAAACATACTAAATCTAGTAAAGATATTATATGTCATAAATGTGGTAAAAAGGATCATTATAAAAATGAATGTTGGTCAAAAGCTAAAATTAATAAGTTACAAATATTAAAAGAAGATAAAAATAGAATCTTTGAGATATTTAAGTTAACTAATATAACTAGTTATGAGTCAGATAGAGATAGGTCTGAAAGTCAACAAAACTCCAAATCTAGTTCATCTAGTAACTATCCTAGTGACGATGAAGATATTAAGATATGATGTAACGATAATTGCTGCAAGTTAAATGTTATTACTAAATATCAGGAAGAAGAGAATGTCCTGATAGAGTTGATTAGTAAAATAGAAAATGAAGAATTAAAAAGACAGTATATTAGTAAACTTAGAAACTTGTGGAATGATAGTAAACTGAAGAATAGTAAGCCAGTAATAAGTTTAAATAACACATTAGAGAAATTTAAAAAAGATAAACAAAAAGAAGTAACCTTACATGATTTACAGCAAGAAATAAATCTAGTAAAAAGAGAAATAAAAGAATTAAAAATTAAAGATAAACACTTAGAAGACGAAATAACAATACTAAAAATTAATGATCAATTTATTCAGTTAGGAAAAACTAATAAGTCTTCAGATGAGTCTTCTTCAGACGAATCTGAAAAAAGTAAAAGTTTAAGTCAAGATAGTAGTAAGTTAAATACAATTAGAAAACTTAACATTCAGAAATGGCTAATTAAAGTTAAACTAATTATAAATAGCTACGAATTAGAAGTTATTGCCTTAGTCAATTCAGGAGCAGATGTGAATTGTATTCAAGAAGGAATAGTTCCTACTAAATACTATCACAAAACTACTGAAAGATTAAGCGCTGCTAATGGAAGTAATTTAAGAGTAAATTATAAATTACCTAAAGTCCACATATGTCAAGATAAAGTCTGTTTTAAAACATCCTTTGTCTTAGTTAAAAACATGACAGATAAGGTTATTTTAGGATTACCTTTTCTATACTTACTTTACCCATTTAGTATTAATACTAAAGGGATTTCTACTAAACCTCTAAGTCAACAAGTAATGTTTAAATTTTTAAACAAACCTGAGTCTGTTCAGTTAAAAAGATTAAAAGACTCTTCTTTATCTATCAACTTGATAGATCAGAAAGAAAGTCAAGTTAAGTTTCTTAAAGAAGAAGTAAAATATAAGAAAGTTGAAGAAAACTTGGCTAGTAAATATTTAAGTCAAAAGATTGAACAATTTAGAAAGACTTTAGAACAAGAGGTCTGTTCTACCTTACCCAGTGCTTTCTGGCATAGGAAAAGACATATAGTCAGTCTTCCCTACGTCAAGGATTTTAGTGAAAATAAAATACCAACTAAGTCCAGGCCAATTCAAATGAACGCAGATCTACTTGAAGTCTGTAAGAAAGAAATAAATGAGTTATTAAAAAATAAAATCATTAGTAAAAGTAAGTCTCCTTGGTCTTGCTCAGCTTTTTATGTTAATAAAAATTCTGAAATAGAAAGAGGAGTTCCCAGGTTAGTAATTAATTACAAACCATTAAATGAAGTCTTAGAATGGATTAGGTACCCGATACCTAATAAAAAAGACTTAATTAAAAGACTTAGTAACGCAGTCATTTTCTCTAAGTTTGACTTAAAAAGTGGATTTTGGCAGATTCAAGTAAACCCTAGAGATAGGTATAAAACTGCCTTTACTACACCTTTTGGTCACTATGAATGGAATGTTATGCCATTTGGATTAAAAAATGCTCCTAGTGAATTTCAAAATATTATGAATGAGATTTTTAATCCTTATAGTCATTTTTCAATTGTTTACATTGATGATATTCTTCTATTCTCCCAGTCTATAGATGAACATTGGAAACACTTGAAAACATTTTTAGAAGTAATCAAGCATAATGGTTTAGTCATATCTGCCTCTAAGATTGAGCTATTCCAAACTAAAGTCAGATTTTTAGGTTATCATATTCATCAGGGAACAATTATCCCAATTGATAGGTCAATTCTTTTTGCGGATAAATTCCCAGATGAAATCCTTGATAAAAACCAGTTACAGAGGTTCTTTGGATCCCTCAATTACATTGCTGATTTCTACAAAGACCTTAGGAAGAGATGTCAACCCCTCTTTGAGAGATTGAAAGATAACCCTCCTCATTGGTCTTCGATTCACACTGATGTAGTCAAAGAGCTTAAGCATTATGTCAAGACTTTGCCCTGCCTTAGCATTCCTACTGAAAATTCATTTAAAATTATTCAAACTGATGCCTCTGATTTTGGTTACGGAGGTATCCTCTTACAGAAAGTCAATTCAAGTTCTCCTGAACAAATTGTTCGTTTCCATTCAGGAACTTGGAACTCTGCACAAATGAATTATAGTACTATTAAAAAAGAAATTTTATCAATTGTTTTATGTATTAGTAAATTTTAAGATGATATATTAAATCCAAGATTTTTAGTCAGAGTCGATTGTAAAAGCGCAAAATACGTTTTACAAAAAGATGTTCAAAATATTGCTAGTAAACAGATATTTGCTAGATGGCAAGCCATCTTGAGTATTTTTGATTTTGATATTGAATATATTAAAGGAAGTCAAAATTATATTCCTAATTTTCTTACCATAGAATTTTTACAGGGGAAACCTTAGACATTTCTTTCCCTTGCTCCCTCTGATAAGCCTGATTTTACCTTTAGTTAACCCATTTGCTTTGCAGATGTCTTCCAGCAAAAAGGAGTCCACTAACAAGAAACAGTTTACTCTTGTTCCTCCTCTTGCTCTAGTTAACAGATTTCAGTCCCTTGGAACAATTCCAAGACAGTCATATTCTTTTGCACTTGCCTCAGATTCAACTAGTCATAACCAGATGACTACTTACAGGTCATCAAAGTCAGATTATGTCAAAAAGCCTATTATTCACAACCTCTTTCACAGAGAGCCAGTCCATAAAAATATTCATGACCCCATTGATCTTGCAAGTCATTTCTTTCCTCCTCGATGGCATTTTGTTCCTCACCATCCGGACAAGTCAATCTCTTTTTACAAAGATGTTTAATTAAATCATAAGTCAGTCGTTTTCAAACTAATTTTTGATAGAGTCAATCCTAGTAAAATTATTTATCATTCAATGTATATTCACAATATTGTGTCTCTTGATGAATGGGGTCACCCTTCTCTTTTGAGAGTCCTTCCCGGTCATTCTATCCAGTATATAGTTATTACGATTATATTGAGTCATGGTTTAAAGTCATTCTGCATCAAAATGAGTCATTTTCACATTCGTGGTTTCTCTGTTTTGACCACAAGTTCAAGTCCGTTTGGCCCTCCTGGTTCTTAAGATGGTGGAATTATCATGGAGCTATCCCTGATATTTTCTCAGTTGAACTTATGGACAAGTCAATTATTTCGCGTCTCAGTACAAACTCACTGCTCATTTAAATCAGTTCCCCATTTTACTTATATTTATTAGTAAATACAAAGTCCCCTGGATTTTCAAATGGCAATATTGTTTGTCCGATAACATTATTGCCAGAGTTCACTTTGTCAAATGGTGGGATGCCTTCAAAGCCCCAGAGTTATTGAACAAGTTAAACAGGAATTTCCAGTAAAAGTTCTTACTCCAATCAAGCAGATCCCAGCTGCTCCAATCCAACAAGTTCCTGTGGATCCTTATCAGTCATCCAAGCTTGCCCCTGCTTCCTCTTCACAGTCAAAGTCAAGAAGATCTTCCTCTTCCAAAGCCAAAGGAAAAGCTCGGTCTTCTAGTCCAGATAGTAAAGAATTGCTTAAACTGTTCAACCAATTCATCAAGGCCCAGGCCCAATCAAAAGCCAAAGCCCAAGATGCTGAGTCAACCCAAAATGAAGAGTCAGACGATGATTTATTAGAGGATGATGAAGCCCAAGATTCTGAAGCCTCTATTGAATCATCTAGTCAAAAGCCTTATGCTCTCCAGTCACAAGATGCTCAAGACCCTTTTGCTTAATTATTCTGCTTCAGTCACTACTGTCTTCCACTGGACCGAAAAGCTGCAGAATAGTAAATCAAAAGATGCGTTCCACCGAAAGTCACCGAAAGTAGTCACCTTTTGTTAAAGTTAATCACAGGATTCTGCCGAAAGTATTCTTTTGCTTTTGCTTTTCCTTTTCCTGTTTTGTCATGATGTAGTTACTTTAGTCACTTTTCTCTTCTACTTAAGGAAGAATTTTCAGAGGAAGAAAAACCTTTTCCCTGCACCCTTCTTCTCCTCTCCCTCTGAAAATGATTCACTGGTAAAAAATTAAGAATGTTAAAGGCATCAGCAGTTTACGCCTGCTCATGTTTATCTCAGTAAACCTATTGTAAGTAACTTTGATATTTAATTGAAGTATTTTTCAGTAATTCTCTTTGTGCTTTCATTTTCATTTCTTGTTCATTTTCGTTATTCTCCTTCCGCTTAAAATGGTATCAGAGCCAAACACGATTGTTGAGTCAATTGATCAGTTATTTCTTTGCTCTATTCTCTAAACACTTGTTTCTGAGAAGTCTTTACCCTGTTAAAGTCCTTGAATCCTAGTCTTGTTGACGGCCACCTTGGAAGTAGCCACCGTACCTCTTGTCCCAGAATCCAGAGTAAGACACGGCAGACGGAGCGTAAGACCAGGAAGTTAGGATATAGGGAGTCTAAGTACGGTATGTGTGAACCTAGCGTATGTGCATTAAACATGATAAAAGAATCAAGAACTAAACTGAGTAAAACACTTTAAAGAAATTAGAGTCATGAGTCGATTGTTTAGAAGTAGCTCTTCAGTTAGCTCACGGTCTTCTTTGACAACTATACCTAATATAGTGAATGAAGAAGAACATGAATATCAAGACTTAGAAATTGATTTAAATAATTAGAATATACCTAAGATTCCTATTAAACAGATTTACAAAACAAGTTTTTTACAGTCATCCTTTATTACTGATATGAAAGTAAAAACTGTTGAACAAGTTTACGCCTTAACTAAAGAGTA
>BRYF01000016.1:27966791-27979291 GCA_030159135.1 Actinidia polygama | reverse complement strand
AAGTGTGACCGAAGTTGTCGGGAACAGATTTGGACCCTCTAATTTTAAACCAACGGCCGAGATTGATCCGTAATGGCTATATTACTATTAAAATAGTTATATTCACTACTGAAGGCTATTTATACCCCATTTGATGCATTAGGAAGCAAGGGATGCACTTCAAAGAACTTATGCAACTTTTTTCCTTCTAATCCTTCACTAAGCTCCTCTACAACAACTCATTCACTATATTTATAATATCATTTGAGTTGTACTAATTTCATTTGTAATATCCATAAGAGAAAAATAGTGCAATAGAGCTAGATTGTAATATTCAATTTTAAAAGAGAGTTTTACTTGAAACAAATTATCCTTAACTTTGTAATGGGCTTGCACATTCTAGAAGAATTTATGAGTGTTGGTATGAATACTCATTCTGTGGAGAGTTTTTGGAAGTAATCTTTTGAGGAAATTTAGCTCCTCATAATAGCTAGGGATAAGGTATTAGCAAGCACCCGAACAAGATGTGGTTGACTAGCTCCTTGGGAAAGTTAGGCATTGTAACAGTTTGCAAAGCACTCATAAGCTTTATTGTATAGTGGAACACTCAAGGTTGTCTTGAGAAGTGGACGTAGGCAATGAATTGACCGAACCACCATAAATCGTTGTTTGTACACTCTATCCCTTAACTCTTTTAAGCTTCCGCATTGTATTATATACTTGATCATATTCTATAATATTGTCATACTTATTATTCCAAGTATTCAATTAAGGAGTAATTAATTTGAGAGATTTAGTTGTCAGACTTTTAATTAGGCAATTTAGTTGCAAACCTATTCATCCACCCTCTCGGTTTGCCATCCGGGATAACAAGTGGTATTAGAGTAGGGCTCTGAATATCAGACTTAACTATCTAGAAGTAAATTCATGGCAAACCAATTATAGAGTCATCTTGTCGAGGGGCATTCGACTTTTAGTCCACTGATGTTTGATAGCACCAATTATGTTTATTGAAAGACTAGAATGAAAGTTCTTATTCAAGTCAATGATTATAAATTGTGGCATGTTATTTTTCAATAATGTAGATATAAATAATTTTCATTGTATTTATCTTAATCAACCATTAAATTATTGTATAGTGTATTAGATTTTCATGTGCATAATAGAATTAGCTCATATGTACATCGGCTCATGATATTTAAAATAAATTAAAAAATATTTATGAACATAACTTATACAAGCATTTACATGTATGTCTTAATTAATCAAATGATATTTCTATGAAGATTCTTGTGGCTAAAAATATTGTAGATACTAACCAAGAATTAGAGAAAATGGAGTTTAGCATAAGTAAAGAGGATTCTCATCAAAAGCTCACTTATGACAAGGAAGATGAAGCTATCATCAATGATATGGTCAATTCATGCTTGATGTCAAACGAAAAGGATGAAGAATACAATGACGTATCCTATGCTCATTTCTTATCAAATGATAACTTTGATGATCATTTTGCCTTATATGATGATGATGATGATTTTTTTGATGATCATATGCCATATGATGAATTGCTACATGCATTTGAGGAACTATTTGTTGAATCAAAGAAATCACATCTAAGAATAGTGTGCTAAACAAATAAGTTGCATCTCTTACGATTGAATTGGAGAATTTAAAAAGGGATGCAAATACTTTAAAATGTGAAAATGATGCATTGAAAATTGAAAATGCTATTTTAAAAATTGCATCACATGATAATGTTTCTTTGAAGAATGACAACATGATTTTTAAAAAAAATTAAAAATGTTGTCTTCTAATGCTGAAAATGAGATTGCAAAAAATAAATTTGAGAAATTCGCTACATCTCATTTTGCATGCCATTATTACGGGAAGCATGGACATATTTCACACACATGCATTATAAGAAGGAAATTTAAAAAATGTATGACACAAGTGTGGGTACCTGACAAAATTGTGCAAGTTAATGATGTTAAGGTTAACATACACGGACCCCACGTAAAAAGGGTACAAGAGAAGAAACTTCACTTTTTTTAATGAAAAAATGCGAAGAAGAAAATCATCAAGAACTTAAAGGAAAATACATCCAAGATATACAATTCAAGGAAGAACACTAAGAGCTTGAAGAAGGAAAATACTTCACAAATGTTATATTCTAAGAGGAAGAGAGAAGTTGCCTATAACAAGAATAAGGATATGAGACACATTGGCAATCCTCACCCCAAGGTTGAGAAGAGAAGAAAAAATTCAAATAAGTCTATCCATCACCCTCATTATAACGAAAAAGTTGAGAAGAAAATCCTTTTCACCTACAAAGAACATAATGAAAATATCACTTAGATCGAGGTCCCAAATAGGTAGATGAATGTGTGATTTCTAACACACCCTTGTACTTAATCTTGAATAATTCTTAAGTGATGTTGTTAGACATTTGATACATAATATGTTAGTTTAATCATACTTTTAATACTTTACATTTATTCATCTTATGTGTCATGACTATGTAGCATATATCATCATGCTTTATGTATTATTTGATTTATGATAGATTTCTATGTTGATATAGATGATTCATGTATTATATGATTATCATTTATTTTTACACCAACTAATGTGAGCAATTTTATGTTCATACTTCCTAGAACATATCTTGCGCCAACAAAATTGCTTTGTGATGATTCATGTATCTGTCATTGTATTTAATATGACACTTGTTTTGTGATAGATTCATTGCTTAGTATATGTACTCTATGCCTTCTTGGAATACATGATTTGTATACATTACCATGCTTATTTTGGTAACTTTATGGTTATGTGATCATTTAGTTTATACTACTTATTCATCATGATATTTATTAAAGGATAATTCTTGCACTTATTGGTATTTAACCTTCTTAAAATTCATTATTGCTAATCGTCACACGAGTTTACTAGATATATGACTCTATGCTTTCTTTGTAATCCTTATAGTCATATTATTGTTTTAACATTTATTTTAGAAATACATCTTGCTTTATTAAGATATATCATACTTTGTATTTTCATAATAAGTAGAGTTATGCACAATTGAGATAAAATGCATTAAGTGAATTGTGTGTGCATCTACTTGTCTTCTTCATGCAAACTTAAAAAATATTTTTACTTTGCATGAATACTCTTTGATGAACAATGTCATTATGTAAATTTGTATGAGTTTTTCTAGACATTGTATCATTATGACGTATATTGCATGAAATGCTTTATTATACTTGACTTCATCATATCCATGTTGATTGAAGCATTCATGACATATTCCACTTGATTTCTATTGGTATCCATTTACTTGTTGAATGATGTATGTCTAGAGGGAGTTGTGCTTTATTTTGATAAAATCATTACTTGTTAGATAATTTTAGAAATTCCTCTATAGTGAAAGAGTTTGTGACTTGACGTTTTATGCAAAAATTCTTTAAATTTATTCACCCACCTTAATTATATTTTTAGCATGCTTTGTGCTTGATTGATATCTATATAGCATGTTCATTCTTTTTCTATTTGCCTCTAGAAACTATTCTCCATTTATTAAAAATTTCAAATGTCACTAACTGGTTGATGTAGTCAAAAAGGTGGAAAAATTATTTTTAGCATAACATTTTAGAAAATTCATCTTTTCATGAAAGTTATACTATCATGTTGATTCTCATCCTAATGACTTTTTTTAATTGATATCTTATTATATGTAATTAGTTGTATGATGTTTAGAAATGAGAGATATTATTTTTGACAAAATATTCTTAAAGTCCCTTCATTATGGTTTCATGTGTGATTGCTTTATTTATTGGATTATATGCATATCATCACACTTAAAATAGAAAATACCAACTTAGGAAAAACACTACTTATTGGTATCATATTGTGCTTACTCAACCCCTAGGAGATATAAGGAAGGTATTTGATGCATTCATAAAAAATGCTTGCCTTTTACTGATTATTTGTGCTTATATGACTTTTTTGCATTTTAGTGTTGTCTTAAGGAGAGAAAATTTAGAGTTTGATATTTTTTTCTTAAGACCATTGTATACATGCATAGTGTGAGGGGGAGTTCACACGTAGGGAGAGATTTTTTAAATATGTTTTTTTATTTTTTTTAGAATATATTTTTGATGTTGTCAAAGGAGGAGAACAATTAGGATTTGCATTAGATCTCATGTATGCATGTTACCCTTATTAATGTTTGTGTTATATGGATATACTATTGATTGTATTAATATGGGATAATATTATTTTTGTGTTAAATCCTTACATGTTTTTGTCATTATCAAAAAGGAAAATATTGTTGTTCCAATGTTTGTTTTGATGATTTTTGATGACATCAAGGTTGCATCATGTATGTGTTTAATATTGATATATTCACATGATACTATTTGACACAAAATGTATATATGTATTATACTCTTAATAGTATTGTTTATCTTATTAATGTATATATACTAGATCCATAGCATGATTCTATGTATTCTATTTTAGTATCTTTTACTCTATCTTGCCATGCTTCAAACACCATCACTCTAAGTAATGTGTTCTTATATTTCCTATCTTGATTTTACTTAGACACATTTGGTGATGTGTTATGATCATTAAGTTGCATGCTATATATAGTATAATATATATCTTAACTCAATGAACATATTGTTTGAAGTAGTTTACATACTTTAGCTTGTCTACATTATACTTAGACTTACTTCTAAGTTGCAACATGTTTATTCACATGCTAAGTGGAGTATTCTCCAAAAAATTTATTTGCACACATCACATCTCCATGTATTGTATTCATACTTATATATCTTGTATACATGGTTTGATTTGGTGTATATCATGATTCATAAATTCATGCTTTACTTGGTATCATATATCAACTTATTGAATACATTATGCTTGAACTAGTCTATGTGCTTGATATTGTGTGTATTATTATTTAGACTTGGTTTACAAAGCCTTCATTGCAGGACTTTGGTTTGTCAACAAGTTAAAGGTTCCTGAGCTCCAGATTTTTAGTGACTCAAAGCAAGTGGTCAACCAGGTCACTGAAAAATTTAAAATTTGGGGAGCCAAGATGGCTAAATACTTGAAAATCGCGAAGACCCTCCTGATCGAATTCAGAGCAGTCCAGATTGAGCAAGTGGGGAGGGATTTAAATTTACATGTTTGCATTGGTAGGCTTGACATTGATTTTTGAAGGAGAAATTGGTTGAACCATCGCAGTTGATTTGATCTCGGTTCCTAACCATGAAACAAGTCAAGCTGTCTTAATCAACACTAAGCTAGGACCAAGCTGGATGGATCCGATTGCACAATTTTTATGACATGATAAGTTGCCAGATGACCAAAGGAAAGTGCACAAACTCCGAATAAAGGCAGAACGATTTTTGATCTCCCCAACGGGAGACTTGTACAAAAGATCCTATTTGGGCCATATTCGAGCCCTCTCTACTATGTGTCCACCCGAGCTTGGTTGAAAACGTATTGTTCGAAATTCATGAGGGCATATGCGGACTACAATTAGGGAAAATATCATTGGCCTACCGAGCTCTGACTCAAAGGTATTGATGGCCTTATATGCAAAAGGATGTCTAAGTGTATGTTTGCAAATGTACAAAATGTCAACTTTTCTCCCATCTCATTCATTAATCAGCTAGGGACTTGTCCCCCCTCACTCCATGGCCCTTTACCCAATGAAAAATGGACATCGTAGGGGTCTTTCCCCGAGCTCTTGAGAATAATAAATTTCTATTGACAGCCACAGATTATTTCACTAAGTGGGTGGATGTCCAGAGAAACTAATGTAATCAAATTCATCCGCATAAACATCTTATCATGGTTCAGCATCCCTAGAGCTTTTGTATCAAACAACGGAAAGCATTTTGTGACCCAAAAAGTCAATAACTCGTTGGACAACCTTAAAATTGAATTTTACAACTCCACACCGAGCTACCCGCAATGCAAAGGGCAAGTCGAAGCAATGAACAAGACAAGCATGAACGTGATCAAAAAGAGGCTTGACAAAGCCAAAAGCAAGTGGGTCAAGGAACTACAAAATGTTTTGTGGGCCTATCGTACCACACCGCGAAAAGCAACAACGAAATGCCTTATTCTTTTGCTTTCGATTTCGAAGTTGTACTCTTATTGGAGGTCGGTTTGCCCACAATAAGATCTGAGCCTTACAACAACATCAACAATCAAGAAGTTCCGGCATAGGAAATTTGTTTTTATAATGACAAACGAAAAGAAAATGCACTGCCAATTATCAGAAACAACTACAAAGACGTACAACCAAAAAGTCCAGCACAAGGAATTCTTTCTCGGGGACCTTATTTTGAGAAATGTTGTTGGAAATACCAAGGACCTAGCGGATAGGAGTCTCAATACCAATTGGTAAGGTTCATACAAAATAACTAAGCTCGCCGTCAAGGGTGCTAATCATCTTGAGGACCTCGAGGGCAAGCAAGTCCCGAGACCTTAGCACTCCAACAACTTGAGAAAATACTACCATTAAAATCTACCTTCTTTTTACCGAGCTTGTATTTATAAAAGTACATTGAATTTGTGATTGTCAAACCTACATTTGATAAATATAGATATTTTTAACTATCATTTTATAAGTTTTTTACTTGTAATTTTTTATAGACTTTGAAAATGTACATGGCTCGTTTGAGGTTTCATTTTGATGTCATGAGTTTGTAAAAATATTTTTGAGTATAAAACTTTCCAAAATGAATTTAAACGAGATGCATTCCTTGTTTGCCTAAGCACAAGCTAAGGTGATTATAAAGAAAAATGCGAGACTAGTCATTGAGTTGCTCAAGCATGAGCTTGAGATCCTAATGCAGCGTGAGTAATCACCGACCTGCTTGAAGCATGAGCTCGAGATGTCTTAAAATAAGGCAAGATTAGTTGCTGTCGAGCTGCTCAAGCATGTCCTTGAAATTTCATGAAGTAGCTCGATTAATCGCCGACCTACTCAATGCATGAGCTTGAGGTGTCCTAAAGTTAAGCGCAAGGCTATTCTGTCGAACTCGCTCAATCCCGAAGCTTGAGCTGTCCTAAAGTATATAATTCTAAAGAAGAGCGTCACCTACGTTATCACATGCATAACAACAAAAGTTTGCTAAGGCATGCACATAACTTACTGAGAAGCTGCCTAAGTACCGAGGTCAAGATTATTTAGAACAAAAGGCATGTGAGTTTGTTCAATCGAGATGAGACAAGTCAATATAACAGTTACATCAACACTATAAGTATGCAAACGGCTAACATTCACTAAGGCATGATATGACTTGGTCTTCGAGATGACTAAGAACTGAGCTCATGACTATCCTAAGAAGAGGCATTGCAAAAAGCAGATATTCACTGAGGCATTTGCAAACTACCCGAAGCACCTAGCTCAGGGGTCCTAAAGCATTCAACATGCAAAGGCAAAAATGAGCAAAAAAAAGGTAAAGTAAAGTTGGTGAAGGGAAAAAAGGCATTTAATAAAAATATTTACAAAAATTCAAAAATTGTTCAAAGTGTTCCACAAAAAAATATTTATAGTTACTAAGCATCCTCCTCCTCAAATGTAGTAATGCACCTTAGGCTTCGGAAGATCAGGCCCAACTCCCTTTCCTTCTGCTTCTGCCCCAACTTTTATCCTACAGCGACGCCTCCCACCTCGTCTTCTTTTTTAGCCTCCCCTTCTGTTGGTTGATTCACATACTCTTCCTCGTTAAATCCCAACAAAATGATGGGTGAGTATGACTCTAGTAGGTCTAGGAGAGCTGTCTCAGGTGCTACCGCAGTTCACTTAGCATGATCGGCAGGAATGTCAAGCTCCTTTAGACAGGCAAGCCAGCCTTCATGGAATATGCTTGGTCATAGCTCGTTCACTTGTCTCATATAGTTGTCTCCAGACCAGTTGTAGCTGCGGTCAAATACATGCTGATACACAAGACTGTGGGCAATTTTTTGGAGCTCGAAAAACTCTTGTAGGGATTTATTAATCCTGTCCCGAGATCTATTAACCTTGAGCAAGGCATTGGCCATAGAATCTTCGTGGGCCTGGCAATCTTCTACGAGCTTTTTCTCTACAGCGGCGAGCCCGTCCTTTGCCTTCTTCAACTCTCCCTCCAAAGTGTTGAATTTCTTTTGGGCCTTCTTTAGCTTAGAATAATGCTTCATTAAGTGCTCTAAATTTGCCATTGCTTTTTGGAGGCTTTACAGTACAAAAACAAAAAAATAATAAGTTTTCAGAAGCAAAGGAAGAACTATAACCGAGTTGAGATTTTTACTTAGGCATACTATAGTACCATCAGATTGTCGTTCTCTATTGAATCTTCTACAGCAAGGTCAGCCACTCCTATGGGAGCATGATAGCCTGCGCCAAGGCCAGGTAGGTGTCATGATCCTTAGAAGTATCAGTCGTGGTGACCTATCCCCCAAGCTCGGCAACAACAAACTCTGGATTCTAGAGCTCGAGGGCCTCAGTTGGTGTCAAGGTACCATCCGAGTTTGTTGTTCCCCTTGCTTTTGCCTTCTAGACCCACCTCTGAAGCCTTCCCCTTGCGTTTTCTCATGAGCAGGGAGGATGGTAAGTTCGGCTTTACTGAGTTGAAAGTAGGAATAATAGGGATTAGAGCTTGTATTGCAA
This sequence comes from Actinidia polygama, assembly GCA_030159135.1. NCBI lineage: Eukaryota > Viridiplantae > Streptophyta > Magnoliopsida > Ericales > Actinidiaceae > Actinidia > Actinidia polygama. The sequence continues at coordinate 27,970,635 of BRYF01000016.1, read as the reverse complement.
TAGGGTCTAGAACTGGAATCTAAATTGTTGGAACAACAATTGCCTTGGATTTCTTGGTAGCAAGGGCATCACTGAGGTTCTTCACCTTCGAAAACTTGTCTACCTCAGAGTTCAAATCACCACATTCCCCTCCGATGAAAGAGTGATCAATTTTGTCTCCAATGGTAAGAAGAACCAGAGGAAATACGAGATTGGCAGTTTCCTCATTTGAGTTTCTCACAAATATAGGATTAACCAGAGCTGAAGCAAGGTCCACTATAGCTGGAGTAAGAATTGCCACTTCTCCTTTGTTAACTTCTTCCACGTTTTCAACTTCTTCCTTTTCCTCCTTTGCCTCTTCACTTCCAGAGAGATCAACCAAGCTAGAGGAACTAGAAGTGCTTTCCTCAATTGAATCAAGTGTCTGGGCAATAACAGCATTCTTGTTAAGCTCTTCACTGAGTTTTTTGTGAGTTGCCTTTTTGACATTGTGGAGCTCATTCTCGGTCTAACTTAGGCGAGCTGCTCAGCAGATGTGGGATGACGTGGCAGTAAATAGGCTTGTACTGAAGAAGGGTTGTTCACTTCCAAGATAGCATGGGCACAGTGCTTAGACCTCTTTGAGAATGAGCTATTGAATCCTAACACAATAACTGAGATGAAGCTGTCAAATCAAAAATGATTTGTTCAAGTACAATAAAATCAACGCAACCGAGGAATGAATAAGAGCTTATTGTCAACGATGTTTCCATTACGCTTGGGGAAGGACCACAATGCCATCATTTCTAGCTCGAAATTCATTCAAATACAAGTCTTTGTTCATAATCTCAATTACTAGCCTTGTTTGGGGCTGTTGGGGTTTCCAAAGTCGAACGTAATGGTTACCCATGTATAGATGGGTGCCTGGCTCTTTTCACAAGTGTACACGCTGTACATGTTGGGAATTGTATGCCTACATGTCTAAATATTTAATTATAATTTTGAATGAGAATTTATTTTTTCATACATTGAATGTTGTTTTAATGTATCATGAAATGATATGGATATTATAGATCATGAGGTGATATGTCCCTAAGTTATCTAGAGATACGATAAATGTTTGCAAATGAGATTTACGCACATAAGATATTAATTGTTGATCCTACTAACTTTAATTGAGTTTGTAGTCGATTATGAGTTTGGACCTCTCATCTACAAAGACTATAATACTGTTAACCTCTAAATGATAAGATGGTTTATCTCAACCATCAAAGTAGGTGACTATGGATTAAAGTATTGGTGTATTATGAAATATATTGAACTGGATCATCGTTAGAAAGTATATCATATAAAATTGTCATTTTAGGATGAAATCTTACATTCGCTATTTGCAATTAACTATGAATCTTAAGAGAATGGTGAACTCAAGTTCTTGACATTGTTCACTTTGATTTACCAATGAGAGAGGCTAATTGAGGTCAACACCTTGGTATCTTGGGTGGTCGTTGTTAGGTCTGTGGGAATACTTAATTCTCAAGATAGAATCTTACTCTCTTCAAGGAGAGAGCAGGTATCACTTATGAGTTAATTCACTAATTTAGTTATTGAAATTCAAATCCGGTCTTTTTGGTAAACTATTTATCAAAATGAAGACTTATTGTTTTGGTGACTAAGATGGAAAATGAATTATGTATCATAAGAGTTCAAAATAATTATGGTTTGATAGACAGTTATTTTATCTAACCCTAATTATTGATACCCATGTAGAGGGGTTTTAATTGTGGTATTAAAATAGTGATAAGGGTATTTTAGTAAGTTTACTTTGGAATGCAATCCAAATTATTTAGTGAAATTAAGTTGGATTAATTAAATTACTAAATTAAGTTATGAGATAACTAAGAATTTTAGTAGTTTAATTGGAGTGAAACTAGGACTCCCTAAGATATATCTATATTTGTCCTAGTTGGAGACCTAGTCTATATATATGATATGTGGGCTACCAATCCTAACTATTAATTCTCTACAAAAATTTGAAGAGAAAATTTGATAACCCACACTCTAAAAGGATTGGCTAAGGTTGAGGAAAAAATAAAAAAAAATCAAAGAGTCTAGGAAACTAGAAAAGCAAAATCCTAAAGTATTTAGGACTAGGGTTTTGTGAAAAAGAAGCCAAATTTTTGTAGAAACACAATAGCAATGCAAATAAGGTAGCAGCAACCCGTAGTCGAGGCAAGCTGTAGAAGGCAACAACAGGACAGCAACAGCAACCCACAACAGCGATAACTGCACCTAGGGTTTTAACCTTGAATTCCTCATATTCAAGGTATATCTGACCCTCTCTCGGTCAACGTTTGATTAAGATTTGAAATAAAGGGCTTCTGTATGCAGTACATGAGATCCTCTTCAGTTCATGTGCAATAGATCAGATGCACTGAATGGAAGTTACTCTCTTTGCATCAAAGTGTTAATCGCTAGCACGGTCTAGACAAAATTAATTGAGACCTACATAAAGGTCAGTGGGCACCGAGCCATGACCTTCTTCAACAACGAAGTGATGGGAATCTAAGGCCTTCCTAGTGGATCAACCACGTGCTGACCGAGATGTAGTCCCCATGCCCTTCTACTACATTGGCATCCTCATTTGATCATAACCTTTCTATCATAATGTCGCTTGGAATACCATGGTCATGCCTAAATCACTCTAGTGTGTTGTCGTCGTGAATTGGGCCTTAAGCTCAGTTTAACTTCATGTTCTAAAACAAAAATAACACAGTCAGAATAAGCCCAACCTAAATAATGACGACAGACCACCGGGGCAGAGTTAGCCAAGCTCCCCGTAAGCTCCTAGATCTACCCCACGAGGCAATATTTAGGCACAGACTTAGCCGAGCTCCCCGTGAGCTTTGAGCTCTATCCCATAAGGTACATCTACATTTTACTAAGGGACAACCCAAGCCCTCTTCCTGCCTCAAAAGGGCTTGAGAGGGCAAACCCTAACCCTAGAGAACATATTTTCAAGGAAAACTTCAACTTCTAAAACAGTTGAGGCCCAAATGCAATAACACAGGCATGGTTTGGACTAATTCCAACAATAGAAATGGATTTGGGGGCAACATAAAGCCCTTATGCCCAGAAAAGCTTGAAGATCGTCCATCAATGGTGGATACCGGTCATAGACAAACTCAATAGATATTCAACAAAGATTCCAAGAAACAAATAGATATACATCAACATACAATAGTGGAAGCCTAAACGACACAAAAAATGCTCAGAATGGGAAGAAAAACTTAGAAGGATGGTTAGCGAATCACAACAATTGTCGAACGAAAAGCATAAAGGAAGAATCAATGTCAGAATTGGAATCGGCATCAGGAATGGCTGTCGAATGACAACGGTTATCAAGTAGGCTCACACTCTCTCTAAATCTCTCTAAAAAACATAGGTGAACTATAAGACCCGTCTCTTGTTTTTTATTAGTTAATGACTTAACTTTATGGTGTTCATTAAGCTTTAGGGATATAAATGTTATTATTTAAATTATGGGTGAAAGAGTGAATATTAACCTAACGTGGGGGTTAAATTAAAAGATTCAAAATTTTGGAATAAAATTTAAATTAAGAGGAGATAATATAATTACTTAAAAGTTGGAGAAAAAAAATATAATTTTGACAAAAATTTTCCTGAGTTGGGCAGCCACCTGTCGCCTTTTCCCTATACGTATTACATGTATATGTATTATGTATGTGTGTATATATATATATATAATTAGTTTTAAAAAAAGAGAAGAACCGAGAGAAAGAGAGAAAGAAGAGGAGTGAGAGAAAGAAGAACAGATTAGAGAGAGAGGAAGGAAAACAAAAGAGGGAAAAAAAAGAGAGAGAAAAGA
>BRYF01000016.1:27931791-27936791 GCA_030159135.1 Actinidia polygama | reverse complement strand
TTTGGAAAGTTTATGATACGTTTGGGTAAGTCTTGAGCCTTCGGTGAAAGTCCGAGAAGTTGACTGAATGAAAAGTCCTAGATGGCAACTGCGCTACGTTTGGGTATGTCATGAGCCTTCGGTGAAAGTCCGAGAAGTTGACTGACTTTTGGGTATGTCATGAGCCTTCGGTGAAAGTCCGAGAAGTTGACTGACTTTTGGGTATGTCATGAGTCTTCGGTAAAAGTCCGAGAAGTTGACTGTTGATTAGGCGCTAAATGATTTTGTTTTTGATAAAAGCCGAAAAGCTTGGAAAATTATTGGATTAATATTTTTCAAAAAAAAAAAAAAAAAAAAATTAAAAAATTTTTTTTTGAGAACTAGATGATTTGTGAAATCATGGATTGAAAATCAAAAGTATATTTTGATGAAAACATATGTTATTGCATCAATTTTTCTTATGATTAGATATCACAGTTTTGGCTTGAGATGTCAAGTCCATTGTTCAATCTTTTCAAGGCAACTCACCTTTACTATAAAATGAATTTCAGGTACCGAGAGATATCCTGAATTGTGAGGCATGTGGATGCCGGATGTGTTATTTATTTTGACAAGCATATAATAGTGTAATTAATGTTGTAATATTATTTTCGCACTATGATGTAATGACGTCATTATGACGCATTATTTTGATTTAGTTTTATTGTGTTATTGTGATTGTCTATGTGGCCAATTATGGTGTGTGTGTTTTTTTGGGGCGTGACAGATATGATTAGATTAGTTGCACCATATGGATATGATTAGATTAGCTGCCCATTCACTACCATGGAAGCCAGCGCGTCCTCACAGGCACCTAGCTGCATATAAAAGGGGACATACCCTCTCTCACAAGTAAGTACTTCTATCTCTCTCTCTCTCTCAAACCAGAGCCAACAACCTTGCACTTGCTCTATTCTCTCTCTTCTTCCTCTCCGGTCGTTGATCTGACCATCGGAGAGCAGTCTCCGGAACAGCTCCGGACAGTCCTTCTCACTGTTTCTCTCTTGCAAGCCCGCCGAGGAGTGTCCAATCGCTTGAATCTGCTTGTCAACCACCGCAAATAGGGCTGTCCAAAACTTCCACCCAACCCGACACAAAACACCCGACCCGACCCGACTATAGTGGGCGGGGTCGGGTTAGGGTGGACATTTCAAAAATTTTTTATTTTCGGGTCGGGTTTGGGTGATTGGTATAAAGAAGTCGGGTGACCTGACCCGACCCGACCAAAATTTTTTTATTGCTAGTTTACGTTTTTCCCAATTTTTGAATTCCGGAACAATTTTTTTGCATATATCTTGGATTGGGTTGATCTTAATTTATGAGTGAAAGTGTGTTAAAGTGATATTATAGTGATTGCAAGTGTGATAGGTTCTTTAATCTACTGTCTAATTTAGATTAATTCAGCTAAAAAGTGAGCCAAATAGAGTAGAATTGAAAACTATGACCAATAATTTGGATCGTATTGGCGGGTGACTGAGTGCTGGAGTTTGAATCAGAATGTGTAAAAATGTGATTGCAAATCAGATACCCATTAACTGAAAATATCAAAAAGTTGGTATACCTTGGTGAATTATTAGCCAATTGAGATAAACAAGGAACGATTTTGCCGGGAAAAATTGTCTATTGATTTAGCAATTTAAAATCATTTCAGTTTGGAATAAGCAAATCGACCCAACAATTGGTGAATTGAAGGAAATAGTGCTTGTTAAGAGAAATTTAATTCAGGTGCAAAAAATATAGAGGAATTTCTCCACCTGACCCACCCTCACCCGACCCGACACCCGACCCGACCCGACTAGATAGGATAGTCGGTCGGGTTCGGGTGAGTATTTTCTCAATCCAACTTTTATCGGGTCGGGTAGGACCCAACCCGAACCCGACCAAAATCGACCGATGGACAGCCCTAACCGCAAGCATTTAAGTTCGATTTTCTATCATTCCCACAACCTCACAAGTATATTACTATGATTTTCTATATGATTATACAAGCAAAGATGGTAATGTGGTTTCATAGATTTTGAAGAAGTTTTATTAAAATTTGTTTCGTTTTTTCATTTTATTTTTGGTATTATGCAAAATCAACAACGCTAATGCCCTTCTCGCCATTTAACAATCTCTTGAACTGTACGTTTTGCTTTAGTTCTTAGCCCAATTTTATGGCCGCCAGATATGATACCTGTCACGCCCCGCAACCCGATCTATGCGGATCGTGGGCGCGTGATGGCCGGCGGCTGACCCACCAAGGCCAACTTACCATTTCTTCCGGTTGATCACCTGTGCATGTGCATTTATAATGCTAATAATTTTTCTTTTCGCGGAAACGTCATAGTATCTAAAATAACAAAGTGTGTGTGTCCATACAGTGTACAGAGCTGTGCCTATGTATTTCAATTTATATACATCCCAAATCAACTTCAAACTTACATAGACTAAATACATAACATAGGAATACAACATAAAGCCTCTCGGGCTTACAAAACTAAGTCTGACTTGTTCAACCTCCTTTCGGCTCCTCGGATTGACTACCTGAAATTTATTTTTCTAAAACATAAGCCAAAGCTTAGTGAATAACAACGAATGCATGAACGTAAAATACCATGGATCATTTTCATATCATACATAGCATAGCATAGCGTAAGCAATGTGAGCATCGTATACATTTCTTGAACATTTAACTTTCATAAACATGGCATCACATGCTTTCATAAACATACATAGCATATCTTAAAAACGTAACAACCCGGCATGACATGATGACCATATAGGTCGGGTGGCTCTTTAGGCCTGAGATATCTCTTTTGTAGATGGCTTTATTTCACGTCCTCCCATCTACCTTTTAGGACTGGCTGACTTGGTTTAAGTCCCGTCAGTGGGGACCCCGAGTGTCACATGCATATAATTTGAATATATTCATTTTGCATGTAAATCAACCATCCATGGGTTTTTCATTCATATCATAAGAATATATCATAGCATTTGAAGACATGACATTCGTATTTAAAATAATGTTGATGCATTGAAAGCATGGAAAACAATTGTACATACATAATATACTTTGAAAACATTTTGAAAATACATAATTTTGTTCATAGCATCGTGTTAACTCACCTGGGATTCCTTGGTTAGGTTCTACGCTCGGCATTCCTACATATATAAGGGACAATACGTCATTACTATGTTCAATAAGGCTAGTGTTACAATTCAAATTGATAAAAATCCTCGACTTGACTTAATTGCCTTCGTTCTAGGTCTAACCATCTTAAACATGTACCCTAAGTTCTCAAAAGGTAGTTAAAGAGTTTAACATGTTATGGTTGAATTTACTAAGTCTTAAGGGAAAAGGCCAATTCTGCCTAAAAATGGTCTTGGCGTTCGAACGCTCAAAAGTGCTCTACCAGTGGTGTTCGAACGCTTGGCCGTTCGAACGCTGTTCTTGGGCGTTCGAACGCTCCCTGCGTCCAGTGACATGAACATAGCTGATCTTTGGAAATTTTACTAAAACTTCTCAAGACCTACTCCAATCTTTATAGAACTCTTAATGTATGAAGAGTAGCATCAGGAGACTACAATATCTTAAAATGGAACTTTAGTTTGAAACCTAACTTAGTAGATCTAAGCTTAAAATCACATAAAACCCTAACATACTACATACACACATATATATACATGGATTAGAGGTTTTACCTCTCTCAATACTCCTTTGAGCTCCCAAAATGATTTCCTAGCTTGAGTTGAGCTTCCCCCAAGTCTTCTCTTTCTTTCTTCCCCCTTTTCTTCTCTTCCTTTCCTCTCCTTTCTTTCTTCTCTCTCTCTCTCTGTCGGTGTGTGTGTGTGTGGTGAAGTGAGGGAGTAAGTGTGTATTTAGGTGTATATGTGTGGCTGTGAAAGGCTGGGTTGGGAATGATTCCATGTGGTTTCCCCATTTTAAGTTCGTGTTCCCTTTTTCATTTCCCCGTTTTCACTGTGGGCGTTCGAACGCTCCTTTTTGGCGTTCGAACGCTTAGAAGGATTTGGCTTGGCAGGGTTCGAACGCTGCTGCTTACAGTTCGAAACATGCGAGACTTGAAATTTGGGTTTTTGGCCTTACCGTTCGAACGCTCCAAATGAGCTGTCAATGGGCGTTCGAACGCCTAGGTAAAATACTCGACCGTTCGAACGCTCATCCTGGCGTTCGAACGCTAAGAAGGATCCTGGGCAGAATTTATAAGTTTAGGATTTTTGAATATTGGCTAACCTAAATTGCCCCTTTGGGATCCTTAAACTTATATTACTCCTTCTAATTATTATACACGTCATAATATACGTAATTTATGGGATTTACGGATGCGGGGTGTTACATTCTCCCCTTCTTTATAAAAGTTTGTCCTCAAACTTGGCTAACGCCATCATGCTTTCGCTGCTCACTCTGATAAAAACCTTCGCTTCAATGAACGTCTAATTCATTATAGCTAATATATTTGACAGGATTTTACCCGTTGCGACTGCCTCTACTGCCCTCACAGTGGAGCAGCCTACAATAGGGTAACTTGGTTTATACTATCCCAAAACAAGTCGGCCTTCCCCGAGATGTTCGGGCAGTTGGAATCAATGAAATGTTAAACAAGATAGAAAATAAATACTGATATTGTGAGGTGGAATTAACATACCTCATCTCATGACAACGTTCATTCAAAGAGGAACGGATATCGATCTCGGATTTCATCTTCTCGTTCCCAAGTCGATTCCTTCCACGTGTGATTCTTCCATAACACTCGTACTAAAGGTATGACCTTGTTCCTAAGAACTTGGTCACGATGATCAACAATCTCGATCGGTCTTTCGACGTAACTTAAATCTTCGTTTACCTCCAAAGGATAATGGTTAATCACGTGTGTAGGGTCATGGACGTACTTCCGTAACATCGAGACGTGAAAGACATCATGAACGTGTGAAAGTTCTAGTGGAAGAGCAATACGATAAGTGACGGCTCCAATTCGTTGAAG
>BRYF01000016.1:27924291-27926791 GCA_030159135.1 Actinidia polygama | reverse complement strand
TCCCGTCAGTGGGGACCCCGAGTGTCACATGCATATAATTTGAATATATTCATTTTGCATGTAAATCAACCATCCATGGGTTTTTCATTCATATCATAAGAATATATCATAGCATTTGAAGACATGACATTCGTATTTAAAATAATGTTGATGCATTGAAAGCATGGAAAACAATTGTACATACATAATATACTTTGAAAACATTTTGAAAATACATAATTTTGTTCATAGCATCGTGTTAACTCACCTGGGATTCCTTGGTTAGGTTCTACGCTCGGCGTTCCTACATATATAAGGGACAATACGTCATTACTATGTTCAATAAGGCTAGTGTTACAATTCAAATTGATAAAAATCCTCGACTTGACTTAATTGCCTTCGTTCTAGGTCTAACCATCTTAAACATGTACCCTAAGTTCTCAAAAGGTAGTTAAAGAGTTTAACATGTTATGGTTGAATTTACTAAGTCTTAAGGGAAAAGGCCAATTCTGCCTAAAAATGGTCTTGGCGTTCGAACGCTCAAAAGTGCTCTACCAGTGGCGTTCGAACGCTTGGCCGTTCGAAACGCTGTTCTTGGGCGTTCGAACGCTCCCTGCGTCCAGTGACATGAACAGTAGCTAATCTTTGGAAATTTTACTAAAACTTCTCAAGACCTACTCCAATCTTTATAGAACTCTTAATGTATGAAGAGTAGCATCAGGAGACTACAATATCTTAAAATGGAACTTTAGTTTGAAACCTAACTTAGTAGATCTAAGCTTAAAATCACATAAAACCCTAACATACTACATACACACATATATATACATGGATTAGAGGTTTTACCTCTCCCAATACTCCTTTGAGCTCCCAAAATGATTTCCTAGCTTGAGTTGAGCTTCCCCCAAGTCTTCTCTTTCTTTCTTCCCCCTTTTCTTCTCTTCCTTTCCTCTTCTTTCTTTCTTCTCTCTCTCTCTGCCGGTGTGTGTGTGTGGTGAAGTGAGGGAGTAAGTGTGTATTTAGGTGTATATGTGTGGCTGTGAAAGGCTGGGTTGGGAATGATTCCATGTGGTTTCCCCATTTTAAGTTCGTGTTCCCTTTTTCATTTCCCCGTTTTCACTGTGGGCGTTCGAACGCTCCTTTTTGGCGTTCGAACGCTTAGAAGGATTTGGCTTGGCAGGGTTCGAACGCTGCTGCTTACAGTTCGAAACATGCGAGACTTGAAATTTGGGTTTTTGGCCTTACCGTTCGAACGCTCCAAATGAGCTGTCAATGGGCGTTCGAACGCCTAGGTAAAATACTCGACCGTTCGAACGCTCATCCTGGCGTTCGAACGCTAAGAAGGATCCTGGGCAGAATTTATAAGTTTAGGATTTTTGAATATTGGCTAACTTAAATTGCCCCTTTGGGATCCTTAAACTTATATTACTCCTTCTAATTATTATACACGTCATAATATACGTAATTTATGGGATTTACGGATGCGGGGTGTTACAATACCTCTTGTTATGTTCATATTCATTGGTCTTTGCAAAACTTTCGAGTGCTACTCGTAAAAGCCCAATAAATTCAGCCAGAGAGACTGAGTATTGACACTATTCTCAAAATGTGTTATTTTGCCATTTAGTAGTAGGCATTCGATACTTTTTGATAACCTCGAACTCTAAATCTTCATTTTGTAACTAAGGAGAATAGCAACTTGAACTAAGCTCAACGTCACAATTTTATCGGTTCAAAGGGTCATTTTGCTTCTATAAGTTCGACGTGGGATAAGAAGGTTGGATAACCGTATTTATAGGGAATAGATCGTCTCACTTCATATCGTATAATCATATATATATATATATATAAAGCAGAATTACATGTTGAGAGAGACTAAGAGAATGCTATGTGGCTTTACTCCATTGTTACTCTGTTTCACAATTTATTCTTTTTTTCCTTTTGCTGCCATAATTCAGTTATCATCTTTTGGCACTCTTCCTCTTCATTTTTCTTTTCATTTTCTTCTTCCACATTTTGTTTAAAAAAAATATTATTATTACTATTGTTATTATTATTATTATTATTATTATTGTGGTTGAAATTTGGTAAGAACAACCAATAGTAAAAATTTCTCGATAATAACCTCGATATTGACCTCGGTAATTTGCGCAAGAAAGCAAATGTTCCCCAGCCGGGGCGAGGCCGCTAACAACCCCTCCAGCGTAAAGATGAGATGAACTGGCTAGACAAAGAGCAACAGTAATTAGCCGTGTCCAAGGATTACGGCGTAACAAGTGGTGAATGTCAGATGGAGACAGTACCGCAACCGTGGGAGATTAGTAGAGGTCGCATGTTCACCTCAGTCTAAAGAAATTGGTGAGGTAGACTGATTAGCATGATTTGCAGATAAGGGATACTGGGAGGACATGGGAGATGTTAGGAAACATGGGCATGCTGAGTGGCGATCACAATAGACACTGGCGATGTGACCTTCCATCAATGGAGAAGTCTATGACCAATGTGGCGACATGATTAAGTA
>BRYF01000016.1:27869291-27874291 GCA_030159135.1 Actinidia polygama | reverse complement strand
AGAGAGAGAGGGAGAAGAGAAGAGGGAGAAGAAGAAGAAGAAGAAAACTTTGATAGATTAATCTAAACCAAGGAAACCCACTATTGAAGTTGGGGAAGCTTGAAGAAGGTAATACATTAGTCTTATATATGTATATGTTGTATGCATGGGTTTATGATTTTGAGAGATATTTGGGTCTTACCTTAGATGCATTTAGGAAGTTTAGAATTGGTTTAAAGGACTTCCTTGAGTCTCAAATTATAAGTATTTGAAGTCTAAAACTCCCCACTGACAGAATAGAGTGTTTTATTTGAAAACTCCAAAATTATCATGTTAGGATTTTTATTAAATTTAATTATTAGATCTACCATGCTAAAGATAGTTTTTAGAGTTGGTTTTGAGATATTGTGGTCTTTTTGAGTAGTTCTTAGTACCCTAGGAGCCTTGGAAAAGTTTAAAAATCGTAGATTTGAAATTTTGACGCATAGGATTAAAAACCTGGAACTTAGGATGACAACTTAGGTCGACCTAACTTCAACTTAGGTCGACCTAACCTTAACTTAGGTCCACCAAACTTCACTTTAGGTTGTCAGCAAATCTTTCTGATCAAACTTAGGTCGACTTAACTTCAACTTAGGTCGTCGGCCAATCTTTTTGATCAAACTTAGGACGTCAGCTCCTGAAACATAGGTCGACCTAACTTCACTTTAATTTGTCAGCCCTTTTCCTTAAAGCATTTTATTATTGTTCTAGACATATTAGACTCTTAGACCTAATCATATAAAGACCTTAAGTCCGTTCTTAGGAGGTCTAAACTTAAAGGGGTCTTTTATTCTTACACAATGGAACTTAGTACTGACGTATTGTATCCTATGTCCTTTATTTGTAGGAACGCCAAACGTAGCACCTAACCAAGGAAACCGAGGTGAGTAACAAGATGCCATGAACAAAAGTTATGTATTTTTGAAATGTTTTCAATACAAATTATAGTGCATGTAATGTTTTCCATGTTTTAATGCATAAATATATATGTTCAAGTAGAAAACCCATGTCTTGTAACTGGAATACGAATGCTAGTATATTATGAATCAAAAACCATGGATGAATGTTTCACATGAAAAGTAAAGAGTTTTTAATGCATAGCAAGTGAAGTATTTTCAATGTATAGTGACACTCGGGGTCTTCTCATGGCGAGACCTTAACCAAGCCCGATAGTCCTATGATAGGGGACGTGAAATAAACTATCTATAGTGGGAGACATCCCTTGGCCAAAAGAGCCCCAGCATGACCGAAAGGTTACCATTGTTCGTGCCCGAAAGGGTACCATAGTTCGTGACCGAAAGGTTATCATAGCCGAGTTGTTGCACCCTTTTCATGTATATATTTACAGATACAGATTTACAGTTATGAAGTAATTCAAGTACTCACAGAATTACAGCTATAGTCTTATATAGTCATGAAAGGTTTCAAGTTTTAAAGAGTTATGCTACATATATGATTATAGTACAAAAGAATTTCAAGTTCTGCTAAGATTATAGTACATGAAAGATTTTATGTTTTGAAAAGATATACCTTATTTACATGATCAAAGTAAAGATTTAATAGTTTATACAACCTTACAATTTAAGTTTAGAATGATTTCAACTGAGACATCTATAAGATGTTTGTAAGTATGATTACGCTAATCCATGGTATTTTTATGTTCATGCATTTATTGTTATTCACTAAACAATTAGCTTATGTTTTCGAAAACTATTTTCAAGAAGTAAATCCGAGGATCCATAGAAAGAAGTTGATGCGCAGATTATAATTTTGTGGCCCTAGGGCCTTATGATATTTTGTAAGGGCTAGACCCTATGTATGTAACACCCCGCATCCGTAAATCCCATTTAATCGCACGAATTACGCCGCGTACGATAATTAGGGTGGACTAATTAAAAACAAGAGTCCAGAAAATCAGTTAAAAATAGCAAGTAATCAAAAGCCACAAACTTATGATTTCTGCCCAGTTTCCTTCTTAGGGTTCGAACGCCAAGATAAGCGTTCGAACGGTCAAGCATTTTACCTAGGCGTTCAAATGCCCATTGACAGCACATTTGGAGCGTTCGAATGGTAAGGCCAAAAACCTAAATTTCAAGCCTCGCATATTTCGAACTGTTAGCAAGAGCGTTCGAACCCTGCCAAGCTAAATCCTTCTTAGCGTTTGAATGCCAAAAAGGAGCGTTCGAACACCCACAGTGAAAACGGGGAAATAAAAAGGGAACACCAAAGTTAGAATGGGGGATCCACATGGGATAACTTTCATGTTATGATGATGGATTAGAATTTATGCCATGTAAATATTGGCCATATGATGTATGTAAAATTAAATGCTGGCCTTATGGATGTATGTAAAGGTTGAATATTTAGACAAAGCTCTGTACACTGTATGGTGACACACACTTTGTTATTTTAGATACTATGACGTTTCCGCGAAAAAAAAAATTATTAGCATTATAAATGCACATGCACAGGTGATCAACCGGAAGAAATGGTAAGTTGGCCTTGGCGGGTCAGCCGCCGGCCATCACGCGCCTTCAATCCGCATAGGCCGAGTTGCGGTGTGTGACAATGTATATATGTTGTAGCAATGTTATGCTACCATAGTAGTAGCTCGTAGTAGCAGTTTAAAATTAGCTTAAGATATATGTAATAAATTGTTTAAAGACTTAGGCACAGCTCTATATACTTAGTGAGCACATCAAACTTTGCTATTTTAAGTTATTATTGTCACGCCCCGCAACCCAGCCTATGCAGATTGAAGGCGCGTAATGGCCGGTGGCTGGCCCGCCAAGGCCAACTTACCATTTCTTCCGGTTGATCACCTGTGCATGTGCATTTATAATGCTAATAATTTTTCTTTTCGCGGAAACGTCATAATATCTAAAAATAACAAAGTTTGTGTGTCACCATACAGTGTACAGAGCTGTGTCTAAATATTCAACCTTTACATACGGATGCCATCATTTAATTTTACATACATCATATGGCCAATAATTACATGGCATAAATTCTAATCCATCATCATAAGTATGAAGGGCCTACTGGCCACAAAGCTAAGTATACTTGCTATCTTCTTCTTAGGGCTCTTTGGCTTGACTTCTTGAAAAATGTTTTTTTTAAAGAAAAACGTAAGCTAAAGCTTAGTGAATAACAATAGATGCATGAACGTAAAATACTATAGATTATTTTTATATCATACATAACATAGCATAGCGTAAGCAATGTGAGCATACAAAACTTTTTCTTGAGCATTTAACTTTCATAATCTTTCATAACATAGCATCACATGCTTTCATAAACATACATAGCGTATCATAAAACGTAACAACCCGGCATGACATGATAACCATATAGGTCGGGTGGCTCTTTAGGCCTGAGATATCTCATTTGTAGATGGCTTTATTTCATGTCCTCCCATCTACCTTTTAGGACTATCTGACTTGGTTTAAGTCCTATCAGAGGGGACCCCGAGTGTCACATGCATATAATTTGAACATATCCATTTTGCATGTAAATCAACCATCCATGGGTTTTCATTCATATCATAAGAACATATCATACGTTTGAAAGACATGGCATTCGTATCATAACATATTTTTAATGCATTGAAACATGGAAAACAATTGATATACATAGTATGGTTCGCAAACGTTTTGAAAGTACATATGTTTTGTCCATGGCATCGTGTTACTCACCTGGATCTCCTTGGCTAGGTGCTAGACTGCGTGTCCCTACAAGTGAAGTAAGGAATTATTAATACTAGGTTCACTGATAATAATTTAACTAACAAAGCTATTGACTTGACCTTAGGCTTCCTCGTACTAGGTTAAAAACCTCTTAACATAGTTTAAGGACTTTATATAGGTTGTTAATTACCTAACATACTTTGCTTAAACTCACTAAGCCTTAGGGGGAAAAGGTCAATTTTGTCTAAAAATGGCCTTGGCATTCGAACTCTCACTTGGGCGTTCGAACGTTAGGGTGACCGTTCGAACGCTGTTCTTGGGCATTCGAACGCTCCCTGCGTTTAGTGACATGAACAGTAGCTGATCTTACTAATTTCTTATCAAACTTTTCCAAAATCAACTCAACTCATTCTAAGACTCTTAGAGTATGTGAAACTAGTCTATGAGGTCACAATAACTCCAAATCAAACAAAACTAATCATTAAATCTTAAGAGATCTAAGGTTAAAGCAAACCCAAAACCCTAAACTACACATACACATATATATACATGGATTAGAGGTTTTACCTCTCCTAATAGCTTACTTGAGCTTCAAAAAGGACTTCTGTGGCATTCTCTTCCTCCCCCTTTTCTTCTTCTCTTCCTTCTTCCTTCTTTCTTTCCCTTTCTTCTCTCTTCTCTTTTCTCTCTCTCTCTCTAATCGTGGGTGTGTGTTTTATGAGAGTGAGGATGAGAGAATGAATGTGTGTATATGTGTGCTTGTAAAGTGCTGGCATGGAAATGATCTCATGTAGTTTTCCCATTTTAATTTCGTGTTCTCTTTTTCATTTTTCAATTTCTACTGTGGGCGTTCGAACGCTCCTTTTTGGCGTTCGAACGCTCAGAAGGATTCTGGGCTATGGAGTTCGAAAGGCCGTTCAAACGCTCAGTAGGATTTTGTACATTAAGGGTTCGAACCCTCTTTCTTACAGTTCGAAATATGCTAGACTTGAAATTTGGGTTTTTAGCCTTACCGTTCGAACGCTCCAAATGTGCTGTCAATGGGCATTCGAACGCCTAGGCAAAATGCTCGACCGTTCGAACGCTCATCCTGGTGTTCGAAAGCTAAGAAAAAAATGGACAGAAATTATAAGTTTGTGGCTTTTGAATACTTGCTAGCTTTAACTGATCTTTTGGACTCTTGTCTTTAATTAGTCCACTCTAATTATCGTACGCGGCGTAATTCATGCGATTAAATGAGATTTACGGATGCGGGGTGTTACATTCTCCCCTCCTTTATAAAAGTTTGTCCTC
>BRYF01000016.1:27861791-27864291 GCA_030159135.1 Actinidia polygama | reverse complement strand
CAAGGCCAACTTACCATTTCTTTTAATTGATCACCTGTGCATGTGCATTTATAATGCTAATAATTTTTTTTTTGCGGAAACGTCATAATATCTAAAAATAACAAAGTGTGTGTGTCACCATACAGTGTACAGAGTTGTGTCTAAATATTCAACCTTTACATACATCCATAAGGCCAACATTTAATTTTAGATACATCATATGGCCAATAATTACATGGCATAAATTCCAATCCATCATCGAAGTATGAAGGGCCTCTTGGCCACAAAATTAAGTGTACTTGCTATCTTCTTCTTAGGGCTCTTCGGCTTGACTTCTTGGAAAATAGTTTTTTTTAAAGAAAAACGTAAGCTAAAGCTTAGTGAATAACAATAGATGCATCAACGTAAAATACTATGAATCATTTTTATATCATACATAACATAGCATCTTTCATAAACATACATAGCGTATCATAAAACGTAACAACCCGGCATGACATGATGACCATATAGGTCGGGTGGCTCTTTAGGCCTAAGATATCTCGTTTGTAGATGGCTTTATTTCACGTCCTCCCATCTACCTTTTCGGACTATCTGACTTGGTTTAAGTCCCGTCAGAGGGGACCCCGAGTGTCACATGCATATAATTTGAACATATCCATTTTGCATGTAAATCAACCATCCATGGGTTTTCATTCATATCATAAGAATATATCATATGTTTGAAAGACATGGCATTCGTATCATAACATATTTTTAATGCATTGAAACATGAAAAACAATTGATATACATAGTATGGTTCGCAAACGTTTTGAAAGTACATATATGCTTTGTCCATGGCATCGTGTTACTCATCTGGATCTCCTTGGTTAGGTGCTAGATTGCGTGTCCCTACAAGTGAAGTAAGGAATTATTAATACTAGGTTCACTGATAATAATTTCACTAACAAAGCTATTGACTTGACCTTAGGCTTCCTCGTACTAGGTTAAAAACCTCTTAACATGGTCTAAGGACTTTATATAGGTTGATTAAACTCACTAAGCCTTAGGGGAAAAAGGTAAATTTTGCCTAAAAATGGCCTTGGCATTCGAACTCTCATTTGGGCATTCGAACGCTAGGGTGACCGTTCGAACGCTGTTCTTGGGCGTTCGAACGCTCCCTGCGTTTAGTGACATGAACAGTAGCTGATCTTACTAATTTCTTATCAAACTTTTTCAAAATCAACCCAACTCATTCTAAGACTCTTAGAGTATGTGAAACTAGTCTATGAGGTCACAATAACTCCAAATCAAACAAAACTAATCATTAAATCTCAAGAGATCTAAGGTTAAAGCAAACCCAAAACCCTAAACTACACATACACATATATATACATGGATTAGAGGTTTTACCTCTCCTAATAGCTTACTTGAGCTTCAAAAAGAACTTCTATGGCATTCTCTTCCTCCCTCTTTTCTTCTTCTCTTCCTCCTTCCTTCTTTCTTTCCCTTTCTTCTCTCTTCTCTTCTCTCTCTCTCTCTCTCTAATCGTGGGTGTGTGTTTTATGAGAGTCATGATGAGAGAATGAATGTTTGTATATGTCTGGTTGTAAAGTGCTGGCATGGAAATGATCCCATGTAGTTTTCCCATTTTAATTTCGTGTTCTCTTTTTCATTTTTCAATTTCTACTATGGGCGTTTGAACGCTCCTTTTTGGCGTTCGAACGCTCAGAAGGATTCTGGGCTATGGCGTTCGAAAGGCCGTTCAAACGCTCAGTAGGATTTTGTACATTGAGGGTTCGAACCCTCTTTCTTACAGTTCGAAACATGCGAGACTTGAAATTTGGGTTTTTAGCCTTACAGTTCGAACGCTCCAAATATGCTGTCAATGGGCGTTCGAATGCCTAGACAAAATGCTCGACCATTCGAACGCTCATCCTGGCGTTCGAACGCTAAGAAGAAAACTGGGCAGAAATTATAAGTTTGTGGCTTTTGAATACTTGCTAGTTTTAACTGATCTTTTGGACTCTTGTCTTTAATTAGTCCACCCTAATTATCGTACGCGGCGTAATTCATGCGATTAAATGGGATTTACGGATGCGGGGTGTTACAATTATGATGTTTTCGTGAAAAATTAGGTAATGTTGGTAAGGAATCCTCTCCTATTATAAAAAATGTCCTGCTTATTGATGGATTAAAACATAACTTACTAAGCATAAGTCAATTATGTGATAGAAAAAATAGAGTTATCTTTGACAAAACCACGTATACCATAGAAAGCATTAGAAACGACAAAATTTTATTTATTGGTCAAGAAGTTGGAAACGTGTATGCTTTTAAAATTAACAATGTTGCACCAACCAATGGAACTTGTCTATCGGCTATGAATGACAAAGGTTGGTTATGGTATAGAAGGCTTGGGCATGCTTATATGAATCTCATTTCAAAACTTGTTAAAAATGATTTGGTAATTGGGCTACCAAAAATCACTTTTGAAAAAGATAGACTATGTGGAGCATGTCAATAAAAGAAACAAAAGAA
>BRYF01000016.1:27791791-27796791 GCA_030159135.1 Actinidia polygama | reverse complement strand
GAATGGAGACGGTACCAAGGATTGACAGCAATATATGATTAGGATGGCGAGGTAAAATTTTCCTCTCCCTCTTCCTAATGATTCCTATATACTCCATCAAGCTACCTCGGGGGGGGGGGGGTATCATCTCGAGAATGGCGGGACTCACCCGCAGTTGTCACCACCATTGGTATATCCTTGCCATTGTCACCACCACTGGACGCCATTGATTTGGAGGCAAGCCTAAAGCACCTATGGAAGGATTTAGACTTGAGAACTTCCTTGATTGTCAAGAAGTCTCCCCCCATTAGAGAGTCGAAGAGCTCGTCGAGCCTTTGCTACTCGGTCGTGGATTGGACGGGCGGTTTGTTACAATGCTTACCTGAAAATGGAAGAACGCTTGTTAGTAATGGGAGAGGAGCTACACTTGTTAGTTAAAAGAATGATTTAGTAGGCTAAGATTGACCTAGGGCACCCCACGACCTCGGAACCCTTAGAACCCCAGCGTCCCTAGCTATCCCCGGGGAGAACTCCCAGTCATCTCTCGAGATGAAGAAGATTTCTTCTTCCATCCCTTGGTGTTACTAGGATACCCCCCGAGCAGGGTTTTCTTCGACCTAGTCTTGAAGTAGAGCCATCCGGAGTCTGGCTTCGGGTTCTTATATAGGGTGAATAGACTCTTTAACTCGTTGAGGAAAGGGAGAATTTGTTAGCTCGCCAGAGTACTACTACACAAACAAGACTTCGCCACGCATTAGTAATGAATTGGGTGGGGCAAATTTTGTAAAAGTACATGATCCTCCTAATGATGGGATGGATTGGAAGATGAAGACCGGCATGAAAGGCAGCCTCATAAAAGGCCACCTTGCCAGGGCGAGTAGACACTATAGTCTTGTTCGCCTCAGGAGCCTAATTTGAATGCTAGATAGAAAAGAACATGACTCTCTAATGCAATCTAGCTCGCCTTGAGTCATGGTGTTAGTCTCCCTCTCAATTGGAGGGGGGATCAAGCGTGGGGTACCCTCGGGACTAGGAGGATCTTCCCTAGGGGAGGAGGGAAGTTGGGTAACCTCGTCTGCCATGCATGACCTTTCTCCTAGGTGGTTGGATATCTAGGAGGGCAAGGAATTTTCCAAGTCTCCTACATCGGCTTTACTGAACATGTACTAAAGACTCAAAAATTGGAAACAAATCAGGTAGTTGGTACTTACTAAATTGATGGCGAGGTATCAATTGCGAGGTGACAAGGGCAAGGTCAACGTCGGAGCAAGGGTAGCAGTTCGACAGCGAAAGCAAGAAGAGTACAAAGTTGTGAGGAAGATCCCTATTTATAAGAAGAGCCAAGGGTTGAGATTTATCTGCTCTGACGGCCAAGATCACACTACGTTTTTAATGCCAGAGTCATAACAGTTGTTCTTGCCAAATGTCATTTCGCCATTAATACAGTCGTCCACGTGTCCACCCATGAGGATCCGCCATCATTATATGCCCATGACATCAAACCTCATTATGTGATTTACTACTTGACAATGCCAAGTGTTCCACCTTTTCATATTGAGTCGGGGGGCAACCAATGAGGGGTAAATTCTCTACCTACTGATGGCCCGAGATGGGAACGTCGCCCACTTAGGATCACGTCGCCATACATCTTTCATGATCTGTGTTGAGTTCGCCTAGACTCCTCCAAATGGTCTGACCGCCCTTACAATGCCACCTCGCCCATGGGTGAGGTTAACTATCTCGCGTATCTAAGGACAAAATCAATGTGAGACACCATCTCCTCCTGGATTCCTACACTCGCGGTACTACCTCCATATGGCATCCTTCTGATTTTTTCCTGATATCCGCGGGATCACCTTCCATACTTAGCTACCCGATATTTTCGTCATGATCTTCTCGCAAGGCTCTCTTCTCCAATAGTGAAGTATGAAAAATCTGCTCTCTCACTCTCTGAGCCTTATACAATCTTATTAGTTATGCTCTGTCTAGTTTGATCACCTTGATCTGATCTTCATGTCGGAGGGGTTTGTAGCAGTCTCACCCTAGTCGATAACGTTTGCTCTCTTGCATAGGTCGCCTAAAGCCAATACTGAGCTTAAGGAGCAATTCTGACTATTGGTTATTTATCCCAGATTTCTACCACAACACTACTTATTAAATATGATACCTTTGAGTTTAAAAAATTTACTATATTGCATTCTTAGTCACACAATATGTGGGATATGGGCAGATTTACGAATTTAGTGTGAATCATTTTTAAATTCTACAATTCGGATTTCGCGAACTCGGCTCTTTTTTCTTGTCAATGACTCTCAGTGACATGTAATTCGCGAATTCTAATTCTCCAATTAGGATTTGTTTTCTTGCCAATGATGCAGTGACACGTAAGTGCACAAAATGTGAACACTGGGTCTAGGTGTCGAACTTGGGACAAAGGTAAACTAGGGAAACTCTTCCGCGAACTTACCACTGGCTAGCTAATACTATGTTAAAATATAGCTAAAATAAATATATAATAGTAACTCTAATAAGTAAACATCCTATAAATACTCCAAATATAGATACCTAATTATTTTAAATTGAAAATACTCAATAACACAACTTTTAGTCATAATTATATATAAAAAAATAAAAATAAAATAAACACTATCACTACACTCTCTATTCTATAAATTTGAAAATTCGATGCCCATAAACTCTCGTTCTTGCTCCCACATGGAGATTTTTGTGACTTAGATTGCACCCACAATTGTATCACATTACGCATTTCTATCTTGAATTTATTTTAAATTCTTGAAATAAATAATCAATTCTTAACAAAAATACAAATATAATGTACAAAGTATGTCCTCTCGATTGTCTCTCACAATGAAAAGATGATCGTGCTAAAATATAGTGTAAGGGGACAAACAAATTATATGATGACGTAATCCGTCCTTGCAAGGGCAGGGACCTTCGACGAGCTACTACTAGGGAGCAAGCTCGTTAGTCCCCTACACCAGAGCTCGATGCAGATACACGGAATGTCGAGCGCATTGGAGCAGAGATCTCTGCCGAGATGACGCTACAAGAGCGAGCTCGGAGATCTCCCGCGTCGAAGCTCGGGACTGTTGTTCCAAAGATATACTGCCCGAGCCAAGGCCTTAGTTACGACCGAGGTGCCGCTACTTAACAATCTCAGAATAATAACCGCACTAGATGTTTTGACGAGGGACAACGACCAACAATATTCCCAAGGGATATCAGGGGACAAAAGGTGACTTGCACGTTAGAGTACATTCTGATAGCCCCATGCCCGAAGGGATACGTTGGCAGTTGATCAAGAGGTACCAGCCACACCGTAAGGGCATAGTTGGGTCACCCGCCTACTTACTAACACGACAATAAGTGGATGAAAACACGCACCTAGGTGTAGCCTGTCAAATGATGAGACAGTTAACGCGTTGAGCCACGTGCTGAGCTAAAGTATAAAAGGGAACACTATTATGCCCACAAGGTATGTGCAACCTTACTGTCTAAGCATAGATACATTTTCTCTCTAAGATTCTGGACGTCTAACTTGACTATAGGAGAGCTATTTCTGGGAAACGACTCTCCGACAATTACTGTCTATCCTCGATTTCCTTTTCTATTTTCATATAATAGCAACCCCATAATTGGCGCCGTCTATGGGAAATTGATTATAGACATTCGAAAAGCCATTTCTTATGGCGTCGCAAAGCTCCAACTGCTTTGGCAGTCGTGAAACTCGCAGGGAGGCCCCTCATGCGCCCAAAACTCTGGGGCGCAAAGGAGGTAAACTACTATAGGATGCACAGAGGGAGGCCAGGGCCCCCTCTGGGCAAAATCTAGGCTAGTTGCTCCCCAGAGTGGTGGAAAGTAGTGATATCACCATCGAACGCCTATAAAGGCAGCTAGCCGAACTCACACAATACATTGTCGACAACAAGATGATAAACCCGGCACATGCGATAGGAGTTGGACCATTTTGAGCCAAAAATAAAGAACTGACACTACCCCCACAGGAAGTCTGGGACAACAAACAACACAAAATTGAAGTAAGTCGGACAAACAGTAAGACTATGGTGACGAATAAGCAAAGAAGGTCTCTTGAGTGAACCAAGTCTGGGATGGATCTCCGCGACACACTCAACGCCAAGTGAGGTCAAGAAGAAGATTTTCGAGCCAAATTGGATGGACGCAAGGCAGCAGTAATAAGTAGAGCCACTTTCGTAGGCTCGGCGATCTGCACCGCTTGCAACGAGCAAAGAAAGAAGACCCCTAGATACCAGACTCCATTCTCTTGAGAAATCGAGGGGCTGGACCCACTAGAGAAGTTTACGCCACCTAGATTCACTTTGTATGATGGCAAATCAAACTTGAGTTTCCATGTGAGTCACATCAGGAAGATGATGGCTCTTTGGAACCACATGGATGCCCTGATGTGTCGGGTATTCCCTTCGAGTCTAGGAGAATTTGGACTGAAGTGGTTTGACAAACTACCTTTGGGGTCAATAGAGAACTTCCATCAGTTGGCTGAGTCATTCGTAGCTCACTTTGTAATCAACATGAAAGCGCCAAAAGGTGTAGGTTCCCTTTTAATGCTGAGAAAAGAAAAGAATAAAACCATCCGGAACTACAGTAAGCGATATTGGGAAATGTCTAACGAGATCGAGAAATGCTAAGAGGAGTTGGCAATAGCGACCTACAAGATCGGGCTGACTCATAGGGAGCGTCTCTGGGAGAACCCGACGCTCGATCCCCCATTCGACCTCCAGGACCTCATGTCCCGGGTTGAAATGTTTGTTCAGTTGGAGGACAATGTTAGGCAAGCAAGCAAGGTTGCTCAGTTGGAGAACTTGGTTGATTTCGGGAACCAAGCGAGGTAGGGGATCAATGTGGTGTTCAAAGAGTCAATCTACAAGCTCCTCGCATGGATCCGGGACAAACCGTACTTCAAAAAACCCAAACCCATGGGAGGAGACCCAAAAAGACGCAACTAAAGGTGGAAGTGCTCTTTC
>BRYF01000016.1:27769291-27771791 GCA_030159135.1 Actinidia polygama | reverse complement strand
TCGGGGAAATTCCTAGGACACTTGGTAATGCGACGGGGGATCGAGGTGAATCCAGAGTAAATTATGGCAATCAACAACCTCGTCAGCCTGAGGACTAGAAAGGAGGTTTAGAAATCGGTTCATTAGTAAGTCCTCTGACAAATGCCGTCTATTTTCTTAACTCCTTCTCAAAAATATAAAGTTTTTATGGAATGAGGAATGGCGGCTCGCACTCCAACAATTCAAGAAATATTTGACCAATCTATTCAACAAACATCATCTAATGCAAAGACTGGTTAGAAAAGAGAAACGTCTAATCTATTCAACAAAAGAGTAGTTCTTTACAAAAATGTTCAAAAAAAACAAATAAAGACAAAATAGCACACTATGGATTGCGAGGAGTGTCTTGAGACGCATCCCCTCTAACTTCTTTCGCAACTACTTTCCCCGCGGGCTCGATGCCTTCCTCTATAGGAGTCTCCTCACCACCCTCCTCAGCTGGTTGGTTCATGTATTCCTCTTCATTAAAGTCGGGTAGAATTAGGGCCGAGTAGGGCTCAGGAGAGTCTAGAAGTTTGACCTCAAGAGCAGCCTTAGTCCACGTTAGGCTATCCATAGGGATGTCAAACTCGGTCAAGTAGGCAAGCCACCCTTCCATGTAGATCTTGTTAAAGAGTTTGGAAACTTGCCTGTCATAGTTATCTCCTGCTTGGCTGATTCCCCTCTTGAAAACCTGCTCGTAGGCCAGACCATAGGTTACTTCCTAAAGCTTGGTGAGGTCCTACAGAGCCTTGCTCCTCTATGCCCCAACAGCTATAGCCTCATTTTAAGCCTAGGTAGTAGTCGTGTAGATGGCATCCCGAGCCTCTTCAACAGTAGCCAAATCCAATTTAAGTTGCTCTGTGGCAGACAGAGTGAACTTAGCTTGCTTCAACTCGGACTCTAGGTTGCTCACTTTCTTCTTGGATTTCTTTAGTTCGGTTGAATACTGCTTCATACGGTCCAAGATAGTCGTGGCTCTCTAGAGGCTCTACAAAATAAAAATAAAAAAAATGATAAGTGCCCTTAGTGACACAAGGAAATTGAAAGGCACCCGAGGTTAACATCCTTACCTGAACCTATGGCATCACGTGCATGTCTCGAATCTCTTCCTACCCCTCCTCGGTGAGATCAGTAACGCCTTTCGGCAACATGACTGCTTGTGCAAGGGCCAAACTGGCATCATGGTCCTTGGTAGAATCAACTATGGTGACCTATTTGCCAAGCTCGGCGACAAAGAATTCAGGATTCCAAAGCTCGTCTTGCACATTAAAGGAAGGGAGGAATGCCGAGCTCATTTCCCTCTTCTTTTTCTTATATTTTTTCAAGGGACCCCCATCGAGCTACTTCTCTTAATGCTTGTCTAGAAATGGTACTTCCTATAAACTTGGTTTAACCTTGCCCTAGGCAATTAAGGCCAGAACTAGACTGGGAGATGGCTATAAGTCCTGGTTAATTAGAGGATCTGACATTGTGGGAGGATCAGTAGCCAACTTGGATTTTTTCTAGCCCAAGGTTCTAAACTTTAGGGCCTTGACTACTTCACCCGAGCTCATGTCTGAACCCCCGCCTTCAAAGTAAGAATGAGGGATAACGTCCTCACTAGCAGGCTAGTCGTCAGAATCTTTGAGATCCGAGCTCGAGACTAGGATTGGGATGACTGGGCAATAGTTGGAATAGCAGAAGTAGGGTTAATGGCTCCCCTCCTCCTGTTGAGCACCAATTTATTAACTTCCTCCCATTCCTCCACGTTGTTCAAAGAATCTGATGATACGAAACTGGATGAGCTAGAGGTGTTCCCCTCGTTAAGATCAAGATCTCTAACGAGTGCTGCCCCTTCGTCAAGCTCAACACTTAAATCCTCTGAGCTAAACACACGGCATAGAGGAGTTTGCTCTTCGATTTACAATGCGAGAAGCTTAACTCTGCTCAGCTCTATGTGGAATGACATGCCGATATACCGGCTCATATTTCAACAAGTCAATGACTTTCCTTAGAACCCGCATGTTGTTGAGAGCTTGGATGGCTACCTTACACTCCTCAGACCTATTATGAAATAGCTCATTGAACTCTGTTATACCAACCAAGGCATGAATTAGAATCAATGCAAAAAATTCACAAGTATGAAAAATACAAATGTGCTATAAAGAAGCTTACTTTTCGAAATGCGGCCATTATGCCATGGGAATGGAAATAGGCCATCATCCCCAACTCAAAATTCCCAGTTTCCCAAAACCCAGACAAACTCATTCAAAAAAAAGTCTTTTTCTGAAATATCGGTCACCAACTTCGTTTGGGGCTAGTTGGGATTCCTAAGCCTAAGGTAATGATTACCCTAAAAGAATTGGGTGCCCAACTCCTTTTTCAAATGCACCACGGTGTATACGTGCAACAAATCCAAGGCACTAAAGGGATGCTTCTGCTGACACATTAGTGTGTTTACCGCAAGCATGATCCGAACGATATTCACTGGTACTTACAT
>BRYF01000016.1:27761791-27766791 GCA_030159135.1 Actinidia polygama | reverse complement strand
TAAGAGAAAAAATCTGAGAGCCCACATTCTGAAATGATTGGTTAGGGTTGAGGGAAAAAAGAGATAAAATCAAAGGGTATAGAAAATTAGAAAATCTAACCCTAAAGTGTTTAGGTCTAGGGTTTTATAAAAAATAAGGTATGGAATTTTTAGCAATAAATTACTGAAATTTGTTGATGAAATGCAACAATAATTTGTTAGAATTTTTAGCAATAAGGTGCTAAAATTTGCTGAAAAAATGCGGCAATAAGTTACTGAACTTTTTAGCAATAAGATGTTGGAATTTGTTGAAAAAACGCAGCAATAAGCATATGACATTTTCAACAATAAGGTATATCGAACTCCATCTTTATCGACGTTGTGAAATTATATGGCTAAAGATCTAAAATATAAAATATTTAAAAACCTAACTTCCGCGGTGGGGAAACCGTTCCCTTCAAGACGGTATAATGACAAGCAACCAACAAGGTCTATGAGTGTGGTTGAGTCAGTCACCTACTCACTAACACAGAAGTCAATGCATCCAGGTACACGCTAAGTTGTAGTATGTCCAGTGACACGACAGTTGGCGCATTAAGGTACGCGTCGAGCTGTGCTATATAAGGCCATCCCTTATTCTCTAAAAGGTATGAAAATTCAATTCCCAAAAGCTTATACTCTTTCTCTCTCTCCATATATTGATTCTCCGATCATGTAACTTGACCATTGGGAAGCCATTTTCTGAAAATAGCTCTGGTGGCCGAACTCACTATTTTTATATCACAGCTAGACCACCGTTACTAGGGACTATCTGCAGCTATCTTTAACCACTGTAGGTGTTTATTCTCGATTTCCTTTCTATCCTTTCTCAAACGCACACCCCAAAAAATTAATTAAATTATGAATTGACTAATGAGTCAGCTTGAGCTTGTTTCAAACTATATCTTGAATTATGTATACTTAAATCAACATGTTAACAGAGTGTAAGTTGTTGATTACCCATTTGAGAAATGAGTGAACATTACCCTCATAACTGATTAATTTGTTCCACAATAAAATTTGTACATTAATATTTTTATTTTTTTTCCCTCTAGAATTTGGAGTAGGCCAATATAAATATTAAGAATTAGGGTTGTCCAAAATATTTGGTGAAACCAAGAAAAAGGCCCAATTTAGTTCGAACCAGGCGATTTGGATCAATTTTTAAGGAGTTGGTTCGATTCTGATCCCGAAACTCTGAAAACAAACTTGGGTGGTTTGGTTGACGGATCTATGTGACCAGTTCCAATTTTGAACCAGACCTGAGTGGACCAGATAATATTAATACTTTTTTTATATTTTATACAATGGGTCATCATCTTATATCTGGTGAACCTCTCTCACTGAATAAAAAGTTCCAACTATAAATAAAAAAGACCATACCCTAAGATATCTTTTGTTGCTTCTTTTTATTGTTAATTTATGAAAATCTTAATTTTAAACTTCTAATTTTATGTGGTCATCATATAATCTAGTTATATGAAATGTTAATTAAGAAATTTATCATGCATATGTCGTTGTTTGGTAAAATTTTTGTCATGAATATGTTTATGTCATGGATAAATATATAAGTGATTGTTTAGTAAAAAATTCAATAATTTATCTATCAAATCTATGGTTCCAAATCGGAACTAAACCGTTACTTTTTGATTCGGATTGGATTAGTTCCAAGTTTTGGATGAATTAGATTAGTTCAAAATTTTTAAGAACCATAGGGTTTGGTTCGGTCCTTGATTTTACTCAAAATATAACAAATTCGATCCATGGGCACCCCTATTAAGAATCCATCTATTTGTTACAAAATCGTACATTTTGCCTCAACTAAAAAAACACTAATCAAATGGACCTCATTAGTTAAGAATTTGATTCATTATAGTCATCTTTTTCATTTTTGTTTGTGGTGTTTTGGTTTGTACGGGCTGGACATTGTATGGGCTCATTCGGCGGGTAAAAAATCATCCCAAATAGTTCAAAAAATGACTAGCCCTGGCTTGAATGTGGGCTCAAGACACGTCCAATTGTGTTTTTAGAAAGTATATGGTTTGTGGTTTGGGCTTTTGAAAGCCCGAAAGGTAAGAAAGAAAAAGAAAAAGAAAATGGAAAAATATATAAAGTATAGAATAATATGTTGAGAAAGAGAAGCTTTGTAAGAGTGATTTAAGAGAGATAGAAAGCCAATGTGGTCTCAAACTTAAAATAACTAATATGTAACCAAAAATGAGGTTTAATGCATGACCATGGTTGAGTGTAACAACATGGCATAACAGAAAACCAGTCTCAACTTCTGTAATAGTTACTTTCGGAGAGACAATGAATAGTGTATATTGACATATTACAATTTATGGGTTGAATCATTGTTTAGAAGGTAGTAAATGGTGTATTTGAGGTGTAAGAATGTTTAGAAAGCAAAAGGAATGTGTTGTAACTCAGAAAGTATAGTAAAAGCTTGAGAAATAAAAAGTGGTTGAGAGCTTTAATGGAGGTTAAATCTTGTAAGTATTTGTTGTAGCGTCTATGGCATAGGTTAGCATGATAAATGAGGAAGAAGAGGCTACAATATATAGAGGATTAGGGTTTAATCAAAGCTTGACACTTTGATTAAGCATTAAATGGAAAGAAAAACTTGTTGAAAGCCTTGTACAAGTCATGCCTAATAAGAAAAGAAGAATATTTTAAAAATTAGTAAAAATCAGCACAGTGACAAATTGTCATAAGTTGATTGAAAGGGAGGTGCAGCAAGTAGGACACTCAAAATGGAAATTAAGACACCTATTTTGATGAGACCAGACCTAGAAGTGTAACCACTGGTTAAAAGAAGACACCAAGGACAACCAACTCACTATCCATTGGATTTTTAACTGAAAAGACGTGCATTTCCTTGTCTTTCAAACAAGATCCCCACGGTAATTCCCAGGGAAGTGAGTTGATTTACCTCTTAACGTAATAGGATTTGTAATTCTCAGGGAAGTGGTTTTATTTACCTAACTTTTTACTAAGGCTTTTCAGTTTTATGTGGATGTGATGGGTGTTAGGTATAACATTCTTTCGACATGATTGCAAGTGGCATTTTGTTGAAAATTGTATGCCTACATGTTCAAATATTTAATTATAATTTGGAATGAGAATTCATTTAATTATACAATTGAATGTTGTTCTATTATATAATGAGATGATGTGGATATTATTATATATCATGAGATGCTATGTTCCTAAGTCATCTACAGATACGATAAATGTATAAAAATGAGATTTGCACACAAGAGATATTATCATTGATTCTAGTAAACTTTAAATTAGTTCATAGTCAATGATGACTTTGGATGTCTCATCTGTGAAAACTATAATATTGTTAACCTCTATATGATAGGATGGTTTATCAATCATCAGAGTAGGTGACTTTGGGTTAAAGTATTAGTATATTATCGAATACACTGAACCGGATCATCGTAAGAAAGTAAATTATATAAAACTATTGCTTGATGATGAAATCTTATATTCGCTATTTGCAATTGACTCTTAATCCTAAGAGAATGGTGAACTCAAGTTTTTAATATTGTTCGCTTTGATTTACCAATAAGTGAGGCTAATTGAGGTAAACACCTTGGTATCTTAGGTGTTCATTGTTAGGTCTGTGGGAACATTTAATTCTCAAGATAAATTTCACTCTCTTCTAGGAGAGAGCAGGTATCACTTGTGAGTTAGTTCATTAATTCAGTTATTGAAATCCGAATCCAGTTTTTTTGGTAAATTATTTATCTAAATGAAGACTTATTATTTTTATGACTAAATAAAACATGAATTATTAATTATGCGAGTCAAAAATAATTAGAATTTGTTTGCGGTTAATTAATCTAGACCTAATTATTAGGACCCATGGAGAAGGGTTTTGGTTATGGTGACAAAATAACGGTAAAAGGTATTTTAGTCCTTTTGGTTTGAAATGCAATTCAAATTATTTAGTGAAATTAATTTGGATTAATAAAAATACTAAATTAAGTTATGAGATAACCAAAATTTTAGTATTTTAATTAGAGCCAAATTAGGACTCTCTAAGATTTCTATCCTTGCCCTAGTAGAAGACTTAGCATATATATATATTATATATTGGCTGCCAATCTAGAAGACTTTTCTCCCACAGAATTTTTGTGAGAAAAAATAGAGAAGAACAAAGGATCTAGGAGACTAAAAAAATAAAGTGCTAAAATGTTTACAACTAGGGTTTTATGAAAAACAAGGGTGCGAAAAAATAATCAAAGTAGATTGCTGGATTTTTTTTTTTTACAAACATGCATCAATAGCGCCTAGGTAGCCACAACATCCAAGTGCAGGCAGCGGCGCTGGTATCAGGTTCAATCACCACGCAAAAAGGCAATATCCATTGTAAGGACAACTATTGCAACACCAAGTTGCGCTATGCAAAATAGTCGCACCCGTGACCACCCAACGGTAGGGTTGCGGCCTAAGTAAAAAAAAAAGGCTTAGCCCAAATGCACCTATAAGAAGCAACCAGATCAGCAAAGAAAAGAAAGAAAAAAAAAAGGCAGTAGCCCAGACGCAACCTAGGAGTAGCCCAGAGAGTCGCGGAGCAAGCAGCAGCGTAGGCAGCCGCAACTCCAGGTTGTTTAGGCAAGCCACAGCACCAAGATGAGCAGGCATCAGTAGCGCAGGAAAGGCAGCAGCGGCTGGGTAAGGCAACAGTAGCCACAACAGGCAACCAACAATGCAACAATCGCGATGTAGGCAACAACAACAAATGGCAACCAGCAACAAGTTAACTGTAACTTGGTTTTCGATCCTTGACTTTCTCGTGATTGTCAAGGTATATCAAACCCCCTCTCTTGATCAACGTTGTATGATTACATGGTTTAAGATCTAAAAAAGAAAAAAATTAAAAACCTAGTTTTTGTTGTGGGGATGTGATCCCTTCAAGACCATCATGTAAGTCCACGCATGTGGGTATAGGTTTTTTATTGTAATATTTA
>BRYF01000016.1:27744291-27754291 GCA_030159135.1 Actinidia polygama | reverse complement strand
TAAATCCAGGAGGTTGTGCCACGTACACTTCCTATGTAAAGTATCCATTTAAAAATGCACTTTTAACATCCATTTGATAGAGTTTAAAGCCCATGTAACATGCAAATTCAAGCAACATTCAGTGTAATACCCAAAATTGTAAATTCTTTTAATCTTGAAAATTATAACGTGAATGATAATTGGTATAAATTGTGAGAAGTGAGAAGCCAAAGTAGTTAAATTAGAGTTAGAATTTCAAAACCTTGGATTTAAATTTCTACCCAATTTTCTTCATTAGCGTTCGAACGCTAGGAAGGGCATTCGAACGGTAGCGTTCAAACTTTAGTAAGTGGGTTCGAACAATAATTGCAGAAATAGAAAAGTAAAAAAGAGAACACAAGATTAAAAGAGGACGAGACACACGAGATTATTTTCCATCCCAGCATTTACAACCACAAACCCAAAACACCACACATACACACATGTCAAAGAGACAGACAGAGAGAGAGAGAGTGAGAGAGAGAGAAAGAGAGAAAAGAGAAAAAAAAAGAGGGAAGGAAGAGGAATGAGAGAAAGGGAGAGTTTGGTAAGCTCATTCAAGCTAGAAGGAGCTTGGAGAAAGAGGTATAAACTCATACCCCTTATATATATATGTGTGTGTATATATAGTTTAGGGTTTTGTTTGATTTTATTTTTAGATCTAGCATGTTAGAGTTATGTTTGAGACTTGAATTTAAGTTATTGTTACCCTTTTAGTCTATATTTGAGATCTAGAAATTTTAGAGAGGTTTGGAGTTGGTTTGGAGAGAATTGATTTGGAATTCTGAAATTTTGCAGTTTGGCTTTCGAACGGACTTTGGGGGTTCAAACGTCCAGCGTTCGAACGGTTTGGGGGAGAGTTCGAATAGTATGCATTCGAACAATTTTTAGTATAGTTCGAACGGGATCCAGAGGCTTGAATTTGGGTTATTTTGTGTCTTATCTCATCTCAGTGTTATCCTAGTGCATAGAGTATCCTTGAATGAGCAAGCCTTAAGTAGAATTGAGAATTTTATACTAGTTTTTAATCTTTTATTCTTGTGTTAATTGATCTAAGTATTGACATTTAGCACCTTATATTCTTTATATGTAGGAACCCATTGTTTAGCACACAATTAAGAAAACTCAGGTAAGTAACACGATGCCATGAACAAAATTATGTATTTTCAAAATATTTTCAGAGTATACTATGTATATACAAGTGTTTTCCATGTTTTCAATGCATTAATAATTATGTTCTCAATATGAATGTCATGTCTCTCAAAGTATGCAAATGTTGCTATTATGCTATGTATTGAACCCATGAATACATGATTTGAATGCAAAGCAAAGTATGTTCAAGATATGTATGTATGGTGACACTCGGGGTCCTCTCTAGCAGGACCTTAACCAAGCCAGATAGTCCTAAGGTAGATGTGGGATATAAAATAAAATCATCTACAATTGAGATATCTCAAGCCTAAAGAGCTCCAGCGTAACCTATATGGTTACTCAGCATACCGAGTTGTTACATTTTTCATCTATTTCATGTATGACTATAAAAATATGTATGTCTTGTTTATGTGAGCATCAAGTTTATGAAAGTTAAATTTTAGAAAAAAGGTTATGTTCATGCTTACATGTTTTATGCTAAACGATACATGTATGATATGCAATAATTCATGGTATTTTATGTTCATGCATTGTTGTTATTCACTAAGCTTTAAGCTTACATTTTTGAAAACTTTTTCAAGAAGCCAAACCGAAGAACTATATAAGGAGGTTGAAGCATAGATTGTAATTTTGGTAGCCTAAGGGCTTTATGTATCATGTTGATGGACTAGATCCTAGATTATGTAATGATATTGGCCATATGATGTATGTATAATTAAGTTGGCCTTATGATGTATGTAAAGTTTAAATACTTAGGCACAGCTCTGTATACATTGTACGCACTTCACACTTTATTATTTTTAGTATGATAAAGTTTTTGCAAAAAATTTAGTATCATTTTAAATGAGTATGCACAGGAAGAAAATAAGCTATCCTTGGTGGGCCAGTCACCAGCCATCACGCGCCCACGATCCGTATCAGCCGGGTTGCAAGGCATGACATTCAGATGACTTCTAATCGTGCTAGGGGAGCAAATGATTCATCAAAGTCAATGCGTTCCTCTTGATTATATCATTGGGCATCAAGTTTAGCTTTATTTCTAACAATGATTCCAGATTCATCTAGCTTGTTTTT
Source organism: Actinidia polygama (assembly GCA_030159135.1). NCBI lineage: Eukaryota > Viridiplantae > Streptophyta > Magnoliopsida > Ericales > Actinidiaceae > Actinidia > Actinidia polygama. Next base: position 27,752,047 of record BRYF01000016.1, on the reverse strand, counting down.
AAATACCCATTTATTACCTATTATAGACTAATCACTAGGTCTGGGCACTAAGGTTCAAACTTTACTTCTTTCAACTTGATTAAGTTCTTCTTGCATTGTTAATTGCCAATGTTCATCGAATTCGGCTTCATGAAAATTTTTAGGCTCTATTTGATATTGAAATGCAAGGTTAATACAAATATTTCTAATAGAATATCTAGTGGTTACTCATTTTGATGAATCACCAATGATGAGATTTGTTGGGTGGTTGTGGATGAACTTCCATTCTTTTGGAAGATTGGAGTTGTCACTGCCTTGCTCTTGCGATTCTAATTGAGGTAATATCACCTCTAGTTGAGGCTCATTCTCAAAAATTCCTTTTTGAGGCTCCTCATTTCCTTGAGCAATCTCTAAGTTTTTCATACTTTCTTCAATCCCTGCATCACCACTTCTAGCAATATTCTTTGAAGAAAAGTCATTAGATTCATCAAATGCAACATGAATTGATTCCTCAACTACTAGAATGCATTTATTAAAAGTTCAAAATGCTTTGCTTGTAGTTTAATACCCTTTGTAAGAACATAGCTTCATTTGATTTTTGAATCAAATTTGCCTTATCTTTGCCATTATTATGAACAAAACATGTGCACCCAACTGCATGAAAGAAGCTTACATTGAGTTTTCTTCCTTTCCATAATTCATAAGGGCTTTGATTCAAAATTAGCCTAATCATGGCACGGTTAATGATAAAGCATGCGGTGTTCACGGCTTCGGCCCAAAAATATTTTGGAAAAGAATTTTCACAAAGCATGGTTTTAGCCACCTATTCTAGAGTCCTATTTTTTCTCTCAAAAACTCCATTTTGTTGAGGAGTTCTAGAAGCTCAGAAGTTATGTCCTATACCATGTTCATCACAAAAAATTACAAAAGATTCATTTTCAAGTTCTCTACCATGATCGATTCTAATGTTTGAAATAGAAAATCTTTTATCATTTTGCAGACGTCGACATAATTTTAAAAATGGAAGGAATGTTTCATTCTTATGAGCTAAAAATATTACCCAAGTAAATCTTGAGATATCATCACGACTACAAGTACGTGTAGTTTCCCACCAAGACTCATCGTCCTAAATGGGCCATTTAAATCCATATATAGAAGTGGTAATGGCCTAGAGGAGGAAACAATAATTTTAGATTTAAATAATATTTTAGTTTATTTTTCTTTTTGACATGGTGACATGGTCCACACAATCTATCTTTTTCAAAAGATATTTTTTGTAAGCCAAAGACTAACTCCTTTTTGAAAAACTTTGAAATAAGGTTCATGTGAGCATGTCCAAGTCTTCTATGTCATAGCTATCTATTATCATTCATGGCCGCAAGACAAGTTCCATCCAATAATGCAACATCATCAATTTTAAAGATGTATACATTTTTAATTCTTTGACCAATGAAAAGTATTTTGTTATCGTTGATATTTTCTATGGTACATACAGATTTATCAAAGATAACTCTATTTCCTTTGTTACATAATTGACTAATGCCAAGTAAATTATGCTTTAATCCATCAACAAGTAATACGTTTTCGATAATAGGAGAGGGATCCTTACCAACCTATGTCAATGATCTTGCCTTTCCTATTATCTCCAAAGGTTACATAGCCAACATCCTTTGAAGATAGAGATGCAAACATGGATTTGTCCCCAGTCACATATCTTGAGCATCTACTATCTAAGTAGTATCTTCCTTTCCTTGATTTGGCTTTGAAACACACCTAGCTTAACTCTTCTTCTTTGGAAACAAAGAAGAGGTTTGATATTTCTTGATCACTTGATTTACCATCGGATGTATCAATATCACTTTTTCCCCAAACTGTAAAGACTTTCTTGAATTTTTCAAATTTGGCATTTCTCTTATCTCTTCTTGATTCTTTCTTGAGCTTAGGGCAATCAATTTTCATGTGCTCGGACTTTTTGCATTCAAAGAAAATGATAGGGTCCTTCTTTTGTTCATCATCTATGCCAAGGTTTCTCCTTCCTTGTCTTCTAGGGAATCAACCTTTTTTGAACATTTTGTTGATTCTTCGTGTGAAGAGAGTGATATTCTCATTGCTTTCATTATCATTTTTGATTTCATCGTTGTTTTGTGATAATGAAGTCTTGAAGGCATTTTTTCTCTTCTTTTGCTTCCATCACTTTTTTCATTACTCTTTAAAGTGATGTCATGTACCATAAGAGCTCTGAGTAATTTATCAAGAACCATTTTTGTAAGCTCTTTTGCTTCTTCAATGGCGGTCACTTTTGGTCCCCTACTTCTTAGTAATTAGTGTAAATTTTACTGAGAGACAAGGAAGGAGATTTGTTGATGGATTAAAGCATAATTTACTTGCCCATATATTGGGACCCTATATAGCTCTAACTGATCTTTTGGAGTGAAATCATAAGTTTGTGGCTTTTGAATAAGTTTGTGGCTTTTGAATTAAGGAAATTGGACAGAAATCATAAGTTTGTGGCTTTTGAATACTTGCTAGCTTTAACTGATCTTTTTGACTCTTGTCTTTAATTAGTCCACCCTAATTATCGTATGTAGTGTAATTCATGTGAATAAATAGGATTTACAGATGCGGGGTGTTACATTCTCCCCTCCTTTATAAAAGTTTATCCCGAAACTTGGCTCACGCCATCATGCTTTCATTGCGCACTCTGATAAAAGCCTTCGCTTTGTCGAATGTCTAATTCATGATAGCTAATATATTTGATAGGGTTTAAGCCGTTGCGACTGCCTCTACTGCCCTCTCAGTGGAGCAGCCTACAATAGGGTAATCCGATTTGTACTATCCCAAAACAAGTCGGCCTTCCCCGAGATGTTTGGGTAGTTGGAATCAATGAAACGTTATACGAGATTGAAAATAAATACTGATATTGTGAAGTGAAATTAACGTACCTCATCTCATGACAACGTTCATTCAAATAGGAACGGATGTTGATCTCGGATTTTATCTTCTCGTTCCCAAGTCGATTCCTTCCACGTATGATTCTGCCATAACACTCGTACTAAAGGTATGACCTTGTTCCTAAGAACTTGGTCAAGACGATCAACAATCTCGATCGGTCTTTCGACGTAGCTTAAATCTTCGCTTACTTCCAAAGGATAATGGTTAATCACGTGTGTAGGGTCATGGACGTACTTTCGTAACATCGAGACGTGAAAGACATCATGAACGTGTGAAAGTTCCAGTGGAAGAGCAATACGATAAGCGACGGCTCCAATTCCTTGAAGAACTTGGAACGGTCCAATGTATCTCGGCTTCAGCTTTCCCTTTTTACCAAAGCGACTTATTCCTTTGGAAGGGGATACCTTCAAAAACATGTGGTCATCTTCTTCAAATTATAACTCTCGCCTTCGTACATCTGTATAACTCTTCTAGCGACTCTGAGCAGTCTGTAATCTCTGTTTAATCATTTTGATCTTTTCAGTCGTGAGTCGGATAATCTCTGGTCCTAATACCTATCGTTCTCCTACTTAGGTCCAACACACGGGTGACCTACATTTTCTTCCATACAGTGCTTCATACGGCGCCATTCCAATGCTTGCATGAAAACTATTATTATAAGCAAATTCCACGAGTGGCAAGTGTGTTTTTCAATTTTCTTGAAAATCGAGTACGCATAGCTGTAGCATGTCTTCTAAAGTCTGGATGGTTCTCTCCAACTGTCTCTCCGTCTGCAGATGGAAAGTGGTGCTAAAGTTTAGCTCAGTGCCTAGAGTTCTTTGTAAACTTTTCCAGAACTTAAACGTAAATCTCGAATCTCAATCCGACACTATCAAAACAAGCATACCATAAAGTCGTATAATCTCTGCCATGTAAAGGTTCGCGTATTTTGACAATGAATACGTAGTCTTCACTGGCAAGAAGTGCGCTGACTTGGTAAGAAGGTCTACAATCACCCATATGGCATTACAGCCTCATGGCGAATTCGGTAGTCCGACTACAAAATCCATCGTGATGTGTTCCCACTTCCATTCTGGTATTGGCAACGATTGTAGTAACTCTGCTGGTCTTTGATGTTCTGCCTTAACTTGTTGACATTGTAGGCATTGTGATACAAATTTTGCTATTTCCTTTTTTATTTCTGGCCACCAAAACGTTGCCTTCAAATCTCTGTACATTTTCGTTCCTCTTGGGTGTATCGTGAACTTCGTATTGTGGGTTTCCTCTAACACTTGTCTTTTGACTTCGGGTATGTTTGAAACACATAGCCTATCCCGAAACTTAAGCACTCCATTTTGTAATGTAAAGTCAGGCTTAGGATTTACTTGCATCTCCTCATAGATTTTTTACAAGTATGGATCTTTCGGTTGTCGTATTTTCACAACTTCTATTAACGTCGGTTGAGCAATCATAGTCGTAAGCATTATATTGGTGTCTAGTGCAACGACCTCAATCTCTACTCTCTCCAATTCAACAAATAAAGGTACTTGCGACGTAACTAGGCATGCTAGATTGACCGTCGACTTCCGGCTTAAAGCATCGGCTACAACGTTGACTTTTCCCGGATGATACTGAATAAGGATGTCATAATCTTTGATCAATTCAAGCCATCTGCGCTGTCTCATATTCAGTTCAATCTACGTGAAAAGGTACTTCAAGCTCTTATGGTCTGTGAAGACTTCACACGTTACTCCATCCAAGTAGTGGCGCCAAATCTTCAAGGCAAAAACCACTACGGCTAATTCTAGATCATGAGTCAGATAATTCTTCTCATACTTTTCCATGTTGCATCAATACGCATCCTAGCCCTCTATGTGACGCATCGCTATAGATCATAAAACTGTCAGTCCCGGATGGTAAGGCTAAAATAGGTGCGGATACTAATCGTTTCTTCAATATCTGAAAACTTTTCTCTCGCTTTTTATTCCATTCAAATGGAACGTTCTTTCGCGTAAGCTGGGTTAAAGGTGTTGCAATCCTAGAGAAGTCTTTCACATATCTCCGGTAATACCCGGCTAAACCCATGAAACTTTGGACCTCTATCACATTCGTTGGCTTCGGCCAATTTACAATGGCTTCGATCTTATGAGGATCAACAGACACTCCATCTATGCTAATGATGTGTCCAAGAAAAGTCACACTCGATAGTCAAAACTCACATTTCTTCAGTTTGGCATACAACTTCCTATTTCGTAAGGTTTGCAAAACCATCCTCAGATGTTGCTCATGTTTTGCAAAACTTTTAGAATACACCAAGATATCGTCAATAAATACTATAACAAATTCATCAAGATAAGGTTTAAATACCCGATTCATAAAATTCATGAATGTTGTGGGCGCATTGGTAACTCCGAACAGCATAATAAGAAATTCATAATGACCGTATCTAGTTCGGAAAACCGTCTTTTCTATGTCGCTCGTTCTAACTTTCAATTGATGATAACCTGATCTCAAATCAATCTTAGAAAATACTTGAGCACCGTGAAGCTGATCAAACAAATCATACACTCTTGGCAATGGGTATTTGTTCTTAATGGTAACCTTGTTCAATTCTCTGTAGTCAATGCACAATCGCATAGTTCCATCCTTCTTCCGTACAAATAACACTGGAGCACCCCAAGGTGAAACGCTCAGATGAATAAATCCTTTCTCTAGCAGATCTTGTAGTTGAACTTTAACTCTTTCAATTCTAATGGGGACACACGGTAAAGGGCTCTAAAAATGGGTCTAGTACCCGGATTTAGATCTATATAGAACTCAATCTCTCGGTCCACCAAGGAACCAGATAACTCGTCTGGAAAGACATCGGGAAATTCCCGGACAACGTGAATATCTTCTAAAGATGGTGGGGAGACATGCGTGTTGACAACACTACATAAAAACGCTTGACTTCCCCTCCGGATCAAGCGACGTGCTTTCATAGAAGAAATGAGGTAGGGAGGAGGCACAACGCCAACTCCTTCGAAAATTAGTCCTGAATTATCAAAGGAAAGGAAAACCACTCACTTAAGTTCACAGTCAATGAGTGCACGGTAGGAAGACAGCCAATCCATCCCTAGGATGACGTCAAAACCATGCATCTCCAATGGTAAAAGATATACGTACATGGGTACTACTTGGACTCTCTCTCTCTCTCCTTTTGTGTGTGCGCGTGCTCCAATTTTAAGAGTAATTCACAAGCATGCTAGACTCTATCACATAACATGATATCTCCGGAGGGCAATGACACTGACAACTCATATTCAAGGGTTATGGGAGAGGTATTCAAATAGTGCTCAAAAGGGTATGATACGAACGAGTGTGTAGAACCAGAATCCATAATAACGTGTGCAGGTTGACCACAAATGGAAAGTATACCTGACACAACAGATGTGGTAGCTCGGATATTTCCTGGTGTGAGTGCAAAAGCTCAACCTTGCCGCGGTTAGTTATTCCTCCTTCCAATTGGAGGCTGCTGGACAAAGGCCGACGCTGATGCTCTAGCTTCTTGAATTCTCTTCCTCGTTGAACAATCTCTGATCTGATGTCCTGTTTGGCCACACCCATAGCAAGCTCTACTTCCCATGAGATATTCTCCCCAATGTTTCTTTTGACAAGTTGTGCAAGTCGGTGCTTCATTTGAGCGGTTGCTTCCTTGACTCCCTGTACTCCTTTGCGGGTTTGACGAATTCCCACTAGATGATTCTGAACTTTGCCTTTTTAAGCTTGGTCCTCTCTTTATATTTCCTCCTAGCCTCTTCTTTCTAGTTTCTCGGAATTGAGACATCTCGTTTAAATATCCTTCAGCAATTAGCACTGCATGAAGAACCTCCTAATGAATTGGTAGTCGCAAGATATCCACCTTATTCTTTATGTTCCATCGTAATTCAGCTTCAAACCTCCTCACCTTGCGAGATTCTGTTGACACTACATGTTGGGCATATCGTGACAACTCCAAAAACTTAATGTTATACTCCATCACGGTCATCTTCCCTTACTCCAAGTTTAGAAATTCCTGAATTTTCTGATCTCGCATCATCTTCGAAAAATATTTCTCATTGAATACTTCTAAAAACCTCGGCCATAGCCATACTGGCTCCAATGGCTTCTTCAATTGCCACCATATCAAAGCAGCTCCTTTGAAAGTGAACGTGGCGAATACTACTTTCTGTTCCTCCGTGCATGGTAGAACTTCAAATACTCTCTCGATTCCTAATAGCCAAGAATTTGCGGCCATAGGATTGGGTGTTCCATAGAAAGTCGGGGGCTTTAACTACTAAAACTACTTAATTGTGGTATGTGGCATCGCCCCAGCTCCTGATATTTACATTACAGGTTGTTTTGGTGCGTCATCGTGGTTATTGTTATTGTGGACATCGTGGACCACTTGGATGAATCCTTCTAAAATCCTCTATATACGGTCTACTCGATCTTCGGGGTCTACTGCCCCTCCGTGTCCTCGACCTCTTCTAGGCGGCATAGCTTCTACGATCATATCAACCATTTAGACATGTCTCTTAACAATTGTTATATTGCATCTTAGTACGGTATAGCATAGCATATAACATGCAACACGTAGTCATATATTCTCGTCAATCCTAGACTTCTATCTAGAAGTGACTCGATCGTAGGGTGTAAACCTATAGCTCTGTGTACTATGTAACCTAATGTTTTGATAAACGTAACTTAATTCTAAGGTGTCAACCTTGTGCTTTTATACTGCTCTTGTCACGCCCCGCAACCCGGCCTATGCGGATTGAAGGCGCGTGATGGCCGGCGGCTGGCCTGCCAAGGCCAACTTACCATT
>BRYF01000016.1:27719291-27721791 GCA_030159135.1 Actinidia polygama | reverse complement strand
CCCAAGAACAGCATTCGAACGGCCCAGCATTCGAACGCCACTAGTAGAACACTTTTGAACGTTCGAACGCCAAGACCATTTTTAGGCAAATTTAACATTTTCCCTTAAGACTTAGTAAATTCAACCAAAGTATGTTAAGCCCCTTTTACTACCTTTTGAGAACTTAGGGTACATGTTCAAAATGGTTAGACCTAGAACGAAGACAATTAAGTCAAGTCGAGGAATTTTATCAATTTGATTTGTAACACTAGCCTTATTGAACATAGTAATGACGTATTGTCCCTTATATGTGTAGGAACGCAAAGCCTAGCACCTAACCAAGAAAATCCAGGTGAGTAACACGATGCCATGGACAAAACATATGTACTTTTAAAACGTTTGCGAACCATACTATGTATATCAATTGTTTTCCATGTTTCAATGCATTAAAAATATGTTATGATACGAATGCCATGTCTTGCAAAAGCATGCAAATATTTATGCTATGTATGAAAACCCATGGATGCTTGGTTTATACGCAAACAAGTATGTTCAAAAGTATATGCATGTGACACTCGGAGTCCCCTCTGACGGGACTTAAACCAAGTCAGATAGTCCTAAAAGATAGATGGGAGGACGTGAAATAAAATCATCTACAAAGGAGATATCTCAGGCCTAAAGAGCCACCCGACCTATATGGTCATCATGTCATGCCGGGTTGTTACGTTTTATGATACGCTATGTATGTTTATGAAAGCATGTGATGCCATGTTTATGAAAGATTATGAAAGTTAAATATTCAAGAAAAGTTATGTATGCTCACATTGCTTACGCTATGCTATGTTATGTATGATATGAAAATGATTCATGTGTTTGATACTTAGTGAATAACAATAGATGCATGAACGTAAAATACTATGGATCATTTTCATATCATACATAACATAGCATAGTGTAAGCAATGTGAGCATACATAACTTTTCTTGAGCATTTAACTTTCATAATCTTTCATAACATGGCATCACATGCTTTCATAAACATACATAGCGTATCATAAAACGTAACAACCCGGCATGACATGATGACCATATAGGTCGGGTGGCTCTTTAGGCCTGAGATATCTCATTTGTAGATGGCTTTATTTCACGTCCTCCCATCTACCTTTTAGGACTATCTGACTTGGTTTAAGTCCCGTCAGAGGGGACCTCTAGTGTCACATGCATATAATTTGAATATATCCATTTTGCATGTAAATCAACCATCCATGGGTTTTCATTCATATCATAAGAACATATCATACGTTTGAAAGACATGGCATTCGTATCATAATATATTTTTAATGCATTGAAACATGGAAAACAATTGATATACATAGTATGGTTTGCAAACGTTTTGAAAGTATATATGTTTTGTCCATGGCATCGTGTTACTCACCTGGATCTCCTTGGCTAGGTGCTAGATTGCGTGTCCCTACAAGTGAAGTAAGGAATTATTAATACTAGGTTCACTGATAATAATTTAACTAACAAAGCTATTGACTTGACCTTAGGCCTCCTCGTACTTGGTTAAAAACCTCTTAACATGGTCTAAGGACTTTATATAGGTTGATTACTTACCTAACATACTTTGGTTAAACTCACTAAGCCTTAGGGGAAAAAGGTCAATTCTGCCTAAAAATGGCCTTGGCATTCGAACTCTCATTTGGGCGTTCGAACGCTAGGGTGACCGTTCGAACGCTGTTCTTGGGCGTTCGAACGCTCCCTGCGTTCAGTGACATGAATAGTAGCTGATCTTACTAATTTCTTATCAAACTTTTCCAAAATCAACCCAACTCATTCTAAGACTCTTAGAGTATGTGAAACTAGTCTATGAGGTCACAATAACTCCAAATCAAACAAAACTAATCATTAAATTTTAAGGGATCTAAGGTTAAAGCAAACCCAAAACCCTAAACTACACATACACATACACATATATATAATTCGATTAGAGGTTTTACCTCACCTAATAGCTTACTTGAGCTTCAAAAAGGACTTCTATGGCATTCTCTTCCTCCCCCTTTTCTTCTTCTCTTCCTCCTTCCTTCTTTCTTTCCCTTTCTTCTCTCTTCTCTTTTCTCTCTCTCTCTTTCTCTCTACCCGTGGGTGTGTGTTTTATGAGAGTGAGGATGAGAGAATGAATGTGTGTATATGTGTGGTTGTAAAGTGCTGGCATAAAAATGATCCCATGTAGTTTTCCCATTTTAATTTCGTGTTCCCTTTTTTATTTTTCAGTTTCTACTGTGGGCGTTCGAACACTCCTTTTTGGCGTTCGAACGCTCAAAAGGATTCTGGGCTATGGCGTTCGGAAGGCCGTTCAAACGCTCAGTAGGATTTGTACAATGAGGGTTCGAACCCTCTTTCTTACTGTTCGAAACATGCTAGACTTGAAATTTGGGTTTTTAGCCTTACCGTTCGAACGCTCCAAATGTGCTGTCAATAGGCGTTCGAACGCCTAGGCAAAATGCTCGGCCGTTCGAATG
>BRYF01000016.1:27709291-27714291 GCA_030159135.1 Actinidia polygama | reverse complement strand
CCATTTAGACATGTCTCTTAACAATTGCTATATTGCATCTTAGTATGGTATAGCATAGCATATAACATGCAACACGTAGTCATATATTCTCGTCAATCCTAGACTTCTATCTAGTAGTGACTCTGTCTACTGTGTCACGCTCCGGTCAAACCAAGACCCGGCCACGTAAGTAAACAACTCAATTGCGGAATAATATGACAAATATACTTGTCATTTCATCAGAGTACAACACATCTATCTCTCAAGTAGAACCAAGCTCTCCATGAGCTATTAAATACAAAACAAATAATATCCCAAATACAATATCCTCACAAAGTCAAAATAATATTACAATTTTCAAAATACATGTCAACATGTTTATTAAATAAAATATTTAACTGGCATCCTCATGCCTCACGATTCAGGGTAACCCTCGGTACCTAAAATTCATTTTATAGTAAAGGTGAGTTACCTTGAAAAGATTTAACAATGGCCTTGAAGTTTCAAGCCAAAACCATGATACATAATCATATAATGAAAACATGATGCAATAAAATATGTTTTCATCCATATCAAAATATACTTTTGATTTTCAATCTATGATTTCTTAAATCAACAAGTTCTCAAATTCCCGACCTTTCTCAAAAAGCAATCATCCAATAATTTTTCAAATTTTTTAGCTTTTCTCAAAAGCAATAATCCAATTTATGATTTTTTTTTTTATCAATGATTTCAACCTCTCCAGCTTTTCTCAAAAAGCAAACTCATACATAACCATCAGTCAAATTCTCGGACTTTCACCGAAGGCTCATGACATACCCAAAAGTCAGTCAATTTCTCGGACTTTCACCGAAGGCTCATGACATACCCAAAAGTCAGTCAACTTCTCGGACTTTCACCGAAGGCTCAAGACTTACCCAAACGTAGCGCAGTTGCCATCTAGGACTTTTCATTCAGTCAACTTCTCGGACTTTCACTGAAGGATCAAGACTTACCCAAACGTATCATTAACTTTCCAAAACTATTTTCCAATTTTCAAGTTTCAACATATATCAAGTTACATTTTGCTAACAGCTTTTAATGTAAACAATATAATATGCATGATATTATAAATCATCAATAATATGCATTACTAAAAATTATGTCGAATGCATTTGTTATAAACAAATTATATAAACATAACCATAAATCAATTGTCCATTTACAATTCCCATTATAAATCATGTATTTTTTTATTTCAAGTTCAATACTCAAAATAATATCTTAATAGACTTTATATAAGCTATTAACAACAAACCCAAAGTAAAACCCCAACAAACTAACCCCCTTTACCTCAATTTGAATTTTACGCCATTTGATATGAAGATCTGGCTCCCATGATCATTATACTAAAATTTTGCCTTGATCCGACGTCATCTCACCGTTGATCTATGTCACTATTTTTCATGATCAAAGACTAACCACACTATATAATTTCTCTCATTTCTCTCTCTCTTTTCTTTCTTCCTCCCGTGTCTCTCATTCTCTCTTTCTTTCTTTCTTCCTTCCTTCCGTGTCTCTCTCTCCCTCTCCCTCTATCCTTATATATACATATATAATTATTATTTTATTTATTATTTTATTATTTTATTTATTATTTTATTTTTTTCTTTTTCTTTTTCTTTTCTCTTTTTCTTTTCTTTTCTTTTTTTTTTCTCCTTCTTTCGGCGCCACTTCGGCCACTTTCACTTTCGGCCGAATTGTTTTCCTAAATTACACTCAGCCCCTTCAACTTTTAATTACATTATATCATCTCAATTTAAATATTCTCTTTATCTTTATCCCAAAAGTTATGAATTTTTCAATTTAAACCCAATCTAAAATACACTTAGGTCCACTAATCCACATGTGGCCTAATTAACTATACATGAATTCAATTATAACCACGTCCAAAATTATTCATATATATAAAGAAATTTTTTTTTTTTTTTTTTGAAACCTTACATACTGTGTAACCTATAGCTTTGATAAACGTAACTTAACTCTAAGGTGTCAACCTTGTGCTCTGATACCACTCTTGTTAAGCCCCGCAACCCGGCCTATGCAGATTGATGGCGCGTGATGGCCGACGGCTAGCCTGCCAAGGCCAACTTACCATTTCTTCTAGTTGATCACCTGTGCATGTGCATTTATAATGCTAATAATTTTTTTTTTCGCGAAAACGTCATAATATCTAAAAATAACAAAGTGTGTGTGTCACCATACAGTGTACAGAGTTGTGTCTAAATATTCAACATTTACATCCATCCATAAGGCCAACATTTAATTTTACATACATCATATAGCCAGTAATTATATGGCATAAATTCTAATCCATCATCATAAGTATGAAAGGCCTCTTGGCCACAAAACTAAGTATACTTGCTATCTTCTTCTTAGGGCTCTTCAGCTTGACTTCTTGGAAAATAGTTTTTTTTAAAGAAAAACATAAGCTAAAGCTTAGTGAATAACAATAGATGCATGAACATAAAATACCATGGATCATTTTCATATCATACATAACATAGCATAGCGTAAGCAATATGAGCGTACATAACTTTTCTTGCGCATTTAACTTTCATAATCTTTCATAACATGGCATCACATGCTTTCATAAACATACATAGCGTATCATAAAACGTAACAACCCGGCATGACATGATGACCATATAGGTCGGGTGACTCTTTAGGCCTGAGATATCTCATTTGTAGATGGCTTTATTTCACGTCCTCCCATCTACCTTTTAGGACTATCTGACTTGGTTTAAGTCCCGTCAGAGGGGACCTCTAGTGTCACATGCATATAATTTGAACATATCCATTTTGCATGTAAATCAACCATCCATGGGTATTCATTCATATCATAAGAACATATCATACGTTTGAAAAACATGGCATTAGTATCATAACATATTTTTAATGCATTGAAACATGGAAAACAATTGATATACATAGTATGGTTCGTATACATTTTGAAAGTACATATGTTTTGTCCATGGCATTGTATTACTCACTTGGATCTCCTTGGCTAGGTGCTAAACTGCGTGTCCCTACAAGTGAAGTAAGGAATTATTAATACTAGGCTCATTGATAATAAATTAACTAACAAAGCTATTGACTTGACTTTAGGCTTCCTCGTACTGGTTAAAAACCTCTTAACATGATCTAAGGACTTTATATAGGTTGATTAATTACCTAACATACTTTGGTTAAACTCACTAAGCCTTAGGGGAAAAAGGTCAATTCTGCCTAAAAATGGCCTTGGCATTCGAACTCTTATTTGGGCGTTCGAACGCTAGGGTGACCGTTCGAACGCTGTTCTTGGGCGTTCAAACGCTCCCTGCGTTCAGTGACATGAACAGTAGCTGATCTTACTAATTTCTTATCAAACTTTTCCAAAATCAACCCAACTCATTCTAAGACTCTTAGAGTATGTGAAACTAGTCTATGAGGTCACAATAACTCCAAATCAAACAAAACTAATCATTAAATCTTAAGGGATCTAAAGTTAAAGCAAACCCAAAACCCTAAACTACACATACACATATATATACATGGATTAGAGGTTTTACCTCTCCTAATAGCTTACTTGAGCTTCAAAAAGGACTTCTATGGCATTCTCTTCCTCCCCCTTTTCTTCTTCTCTTCCTCCTTCCTTCTTTCTTTCCCTTTCTTCTCTCTTCTCTTTTCTCTCTCTCTCTCTCTCTCTCTCTCTACCCATGGGTGTGTGTTTTATGAGAGTGAGGATGAGAGAATGAATGTGTGTATATGTGTGGTTGTAAAGTGCTGGCATGAAAATGATCCCATGTAGTTTCTCCATTTTAATTTCGTGTTCCTTTTTTTATTTTTCAATTTCTACTGTGGGCGTTCCTTTTTGGCGTTCGAACGCTCAGAAGGATTTTGTGGGCGTTCGAGCGCTCCTTGTGGGCATTCGAGCGTTCGAGCATTCTACTGTGGGCGTTCGAGCGCTCCTTTTTGGCGTTCGAACGCTCAAAAGGATTCTGGGCTATGGCGTTCGAAAGGCCGTTCAAATGCTCAGTAGGATTTTGTACATTGAGGGTTCAAACCCTCTTTCTTATAGTTCGAAACATGCGAGGCTTGAAATTTGGGTTTTTGGCCTTACCGTTTGAATGCTCCAAATGTGCTATCAATGGGCGTTCGAACCCTAGGCAAAATGCTCGGCCGTTCGAACGCTCATCTTGGCGTTCGAACGCTAAGAAGAAAACTGGAAAAAAATTATAAGTTTGTGGCTTTTGAATACTTGCTAGCTTTAACTGATCTTTTGGATTCTTGTCTTTAATTAGTCCACCCTAATTATCGTACGCGGCGTAATTCATGCGATTAAATGGGATTTACGGATGCGGGGTGTTACAATTATGATGTTTTCGCAAAAAATTAAGTAATGTTGGTAAGGAACCCTCTCCTATTATAAAAAATATCCTGCTTATTGATGGATTAAAACATAACTTACTAAGCATAAGTCAATTATGGGATAGAGAAAATAGAGTTATCTTTGACAAAACCACGTATACCATAGAAAGCATTAGAAACGACAAAATTTTATTTATTGGTCAAAGAGTTGGAAACGTGTATGCTTTTAAAATTGACGATGTTGCACCAACCAATGGAACTTGTCTATCGGCTATGAATGACAATGGTTGGTTATGGTATAGAAGGCTTGGGCATGCTCATATGAATCTCATTTCAAAACTTGTTAAAAAAGATTTGTTAATTGGGCTACCAAAAATTACTTTTGAAAAAGATAGACTATGTGGAGCATGTCAATAAGGGAAACAAAAGAAAATATCATTTAAATTTAAAAATATTGTTTCCACCTCTAGGCCACGACAACTTTTACACGTAAATTTAATTAGTCCCTGAAGAACAATGAGTCTTAAAGAAAAATTATACATTCTTGTGGTTGTAGATGATTTCTCACGAATTACATGGGTAATATTTTTAGCTCATAAAAATAAAGCATTTTCTTCGTTTACAAAACTATA
>BRYF01000016.1:27659291-27664291 GCA_030159135.1 Actinidia polygama | reverse complement strand
AATGAAAAAGGGAACACGAACTTAAAATGGGGAAAACCACATGGGATCATTTCCCAACTCAGCCTTTACAACCACACATATATACACTTACTTCTTTACTTCCTTCACTTCCAATACACACACACACGTATACGGAGAGAGAGAGAGAGAAAAGAGAAGAAAGAAGAGGAAGAAAAGAGAGAGATTGGAGCTTGAGGGAGGAGCTCAACTCAAGCTAGGAAGCCATTTTTGTAAGCTCAAGGAAGTATTGAGAAAGGTATAAACACATAACCCATGCATTTGAACATATATGTATACTTAGGTTTTTAGTTATTTTGAAACTAGATCTACTAAGTTAGGTTTCGAATTTATGCCCATTTTAAGGTATGATAGTGTCCTTGAGTGGTGTATTGTACCCTCAAAATATTGGAAAGATTCAAGTTAGCTGATAGTGAATTGGTAGAAAATTCAAGAACCAGTCACTGTTCATGTCACTGGACGCAGGGAGCGTTCGAACGCCCAAGAACAGCGTTCGAACGGCCAAGCGTTCGAACGCCACCGGTAGAGCACTTTTGAGCGTTCGAACGCCAAGACCATTTTTAGGCAGAATTGGCCTTTTCCCTTAAGACTTAGTAAATTCAACCATAACATGTTAAACTCTTTAACTACCTTTTGAGAACTTAGGGTACATGTTTAAGATGGTTAGACCTCGAACGAAGGAAATTAAGTCAAGTCGAGGATTTTTATCAATTTGATTTGTAACACTAGCCTTATTGAACATAGTAATGACGTATTGTCCCTTATATATGTAGGAACGCCGAGCGTAGAACCTAACCAAGGAATCTCAGGTGAGTAACACGATGCTATGAACAAAATTATGTATTTTCAAAACGTCTTCAAAGTATATTATGTATGTACAACCGTTTTCCATGCTTTCAATGCATCAAATGTATTTGTAATGTAATGCCATGTCTTGCAAAAGTATGCAATTGTTTATGCTATGTATGAAAACCCATGGATGTTCGGTTTATACGAAAACAAGTATGTTCAAATTATATGCATGTGACACTCGGGGTCCTCACTGACGGGAATTAAATAAAGTCAGCCAGTCCTAAAAGGTAGATGGGAGGACGTGAAATAAAGCCATCTACAAAAGAGATATCTCAGGCCTAAAGAGCCACCCGACCTATATGGTCATCATGTCATGCCGGGTTGTTACGTTTTTAAGATATGCTATGTATGTTTATGAAAGCATGTGATGCCATGTTTATGAAAGTTAAATGTTCAAGAAATGTATACGATGCTCACATTGCTTACGCTATGCTATGCTATGTATGATATGAAAATGATCCATGGTATTTTACGTTCATGCATTCGTTGTTATTCGCTAAGCTTTGGCTTATGTTTTAGAAAAATAAATTTCAGGTAGTCAATCCGAGGAGCCGAAAGGAGGTTGAACAAGTCAGACTTAGTTTTGTAAGCCCGAGAGGCTTTATGTTGTATTGTGAGGGCGAGACTCTATGTTATGTATTTAGTCTATGTAAGTTTGAAGTTGATTTGGGATGTATGTAAATTGAAATACATAGGCACAGCTCTGTACACTGTATGGACATACACACTTTATTATGTTTAGATGCTATGACGTTTCCGCGAAAAGAAAAATTATTAGCATTATAAATGCACATGCACAGGTGATCAACCGGAAGAAATGGTAAGTTGGCCTTGGTGGGTCAGCCGCCGGCCATCACGCGCCTTCAATCCGCATAGGCCGGGTTGCGGGGCGTGACATACTCATTTAAAATGATATAAGTTTTTTGCGAAAACTTCATACTATCTGAAAATAGAAAGGTGTGACGTGCACACAAGTATACAGAGGTGTGCCTAAGTTTTAAACTGCTTGCATACATCCCAGGCTAAACTTTAATTATACATAACCTCAATGCATAAATTTTGGTCTAGCCCATACAATACACAAAAAGGCCATTGGCCATAAAACTATTATCTTGCCTGATCACTTCCTTCTATGGCTTCTTGGATTGGTCCCCTGAAAATAGTTTTTGAAAACATAAGCTAAAAGCCTAGTGAATAACAGTGATGCATGAAAGTAAAATACCATGGATCGTTGTATACCATACATATATCATTAACTGAAAACAATTGAGCATAAACATGATTTTTTTTTAAAATTGAATCTTCATAAACTTGAAGCTCACGTAAACGTAACATAACATATCTTAAAAACATACCGTGAGCATATCATATCTTCTTGAAATCATGTGCATATCATAGGGTGTAACTACTCGGCATAACGTACTAACCGTATAGGCTATGGGTAGCTCTTTAGGCCAGAGATCTCTATCGTACCGGATGGTCTTATTTCACGTCCCCCATCCGTCTTAGGACTATCAGACTTGGTTAAGGTCCCGTCACGAGAGGACCCTGAGTATTACCATGTATACATACTTGAGCATACATTGCTTTTCATGTCAATCGTACATCCATGGGTTTTAATACATAGCATAACATCATTTGGATACGTTTAAAAGACATGGAGTTCATATTGATAACATAATCATTTATGCAATTAAAAGTATAAAAAACATTGCATGCATTATAATTTATATTGAAAGACATTTTAAAAATACTTAAGTTTTGTTTATAGCATCGTGTTACTCACCTGGGTTCTCTTAGTTAGGCTCTAAACGAGATGTCCCTACATGTAAGGGATAGAAACATCAATTGCTAGGTTTAATAATACGGAATTTAATGACTCAAAGTAATACTACTCTTCGTTCAACTTAGACATTTCCGTTCTAGGTCAAAAACTCCTTAAACGCAGACTTAAGTTCCCTATTAAGTAGTTCAAGGGCTTAACATACTATGGCTATGATTATAGTGTTTTAAAATAAAGGGGTCAAAATTATCTGAAATTAGTCTTGGCATTTGAATGTTGGTTTTAGCGTTCGAACGCTAAGGCTAAATGTGGTTACCGTTCGAATGCCAAAAAATGTGCTAAACGTGGCGTTCGAACGCCAAGGTAAAAAGTCCAGACCATTCGAACGCTGTTCATGGGCGTTCAAATGCTGGCTGCGTGTAACAGTAAAAATGGCCATTTAACTTCATCAAATTTCTTCAATTCTAACTCATTTCCTTCAAGACTCCTAAGGTTTAAAATTTAACCTAAGGAGACTAAAATATATCAAAACCAACCCTTAATTTGAACCTTAACATTATAGATCTAAGTTTTTAAAACTCAAAAACCCTAACTTATACATATACATATATATAAACGATTTAAAGTGTTTACCTCCCTTCAAACTCGAGCTTGAGCTTCCAATGGCACGTAGTTGGGCTTCCAAAACCCTCCCTTTCTCTCCTTCTTCTTCTTCTTCTTCTTCTTCCTTCTTTCTTTTCTCTTTCTATCTCTCTGTGTATGCATGTGTGTGTTTTGGTTTTGTGAAGTATGTGTGTGTGTACACTGATATGCACATGGGAAATTATCCCATGTGCTTTCCCTCACCATAACCTTTTGTTCCTTTTTTATTTTTTATTTTTACTGCTAGCGTTCAAACGCTAAGAGCAATTTTATGTTCAGCGTTCGAACTCCGCAATTGAAATCCCCGAGAGCTTGACATTTGAAGTTTTTCCTGAGCGTTCGAATTCCCATATTGGCGTTCGAATGTCAAGAAAAATTTGGCTGACCGTTCGAATGCTCTTTATAGCGTTCAAACGCTAAGAAGAAAATTGGGCAGATCACTTAAGCTTAAATTTTGAAGATTGCTAACTTTAAATTTGGCTCCTTTTTAAACCCTTACTTCTAACACTTGTACTACTTATATTACATGTCAAAATATTTACGATTTATGGAATTTACGGGTTCGGGATGTTACACACCTGAGAAGGAATATTTCGGGAATATTTATAAAGTTTTGTTTTTATAAATTATAGTTTGGTCCCTGAAGTTTTTAAAAATTACATCTTGGTATTTAAAGTTTTTGAAAATCATAATTTGGTCCCTAGAGTTTTTGATTTTGATAATTTGGTCTCCAAAGTTTTCGATTATAATAGTTTGGTCCCAGAATTTTTTGATTTTAATAATTTAGTAGTTTGTTCCCAAAATCTTCTGATTTTGATAGTTTAGCCCTTTTCTAAGGTTTTTTATCATTCCAAATTCATCCCCAAAGTTAGTTTTTGGATATTTTGCTTCTATTTGGGTGAAATAAGATGGTGAAGAAAAATTCGTGGGCTATGATCATGCTTTTAGCCATGAATTACGTATTGTGAAAACTATGGACGGAGGATATCCTATTCTGCAAATATTTATATGACCTCATTGAAGAATAAGTGAGTCAAACCTGCAGAGACGAAGGATAAGGAATGGAAGAAGATGAATCAAAAAATAATTGGGTAGATTAGACAGTGGATTGGACACAAGGTGTTCCATCATGTAACACAAGAGATGAGTGCTTATGAGTTATGGACTAAGCTAGAGACAATGTATCAGGCGAAGACATCACAAAACAAAGCCTTATTGATGAAAGGCTAGTGAATTTAAAGCTTTAGAGTGGGACTTCAGTGGCGGAACATACAAGTGAGTTCTAGAATTTAGTCAATCAATTGGCTAGTGTTGACCTACAAAGTGAGATGAGACATAGGCCCTACTGGTTTTGAGTTACTTGCTAGATAGGTAGGAGACGTTGGTGGTTTCCCTCAGTTATTTAGCTCTTAATGGGGAGTTGACCATGAGTACGGTCAATGATACACTATTCAATGAAGAGGCACGAAGGAGAGAGATGGGTACGACGGATAGTGATGAGTCGCGAGCCCTAGTCTCATGAGAAAGTAGGGAAAGAGGTCAGGGAAGAGGTCATCAAAGGGGTATTGGTAGAGAACGACCAAGGTCACACTCTTCAAAGGCAGCCACAATGACATATTCTGATGTTCTCCTAGCAACATCGGAAGATGGAAAATCAGAATGGATAATACAATTAGGCAGTGCTTACCACTTGTGCGGAGATAGA
>BRYF01000016.1:27631791-27636791 GCA_030159135.1 Actinidia polygama | reverse complement strand
TGAAGAACTTGGAATAATGGCAGAAAAATCGTAAACGAACCCTTATAATTTAACAAAATCGTAAAATAAATTGATCGAATGAAGAATTAACGTAAAAGATTACAAGAACTATTAAAAATATGAAAACTAAGCTAGGAGGCTGCCAAAAAACTTAAAATAAGTGTCTCATTCATAAAATATACGGAAGTATATATAGGCCTTTCCAAATTCGAGTCCTAGTAGGTTTAGGAAACTACCTTGTTTTACCCTTGGCATTCAAACTCCCACTTTTGCCTCCAACCTGCGTTCAAATGCTCAGTGCATTTGGTGAAGTTTTTCTGCTGGCATTCGAAATCTTATTTGTGTTTCAGTTTGGCGTTCGAACGCTACGTTATAAAATCTTCTACAGTGTTCAAACGCTCCCAGGAGAGTTCGAACGCTAAGGCAAAATCCCAATATTAAACTCTCGCATGTTTCGAATGCTAGATTAGAGGGTTCGAATGTTGTCTACTCCTTTTTCTTCTTGGCATTCGAACGCTCACTTTTCTTTTTGTTCCGGCATTCGAACGCTCAGTTCAATTTCTGGATTTTTCTTCCCAGCATTCAAACGCTAGTTTCCTCTTGTACTGAGGAGTTCGAACGCTGAGTGTATTTTTGGCCTTTTTTTGACTTTTTCTCTTCTTTTTCTTCATACTTCATTTTGGAGCCCTTGAAGTCCAATTCTTGCAATGCTCGTTAGACATGACTTTGCACAATTTTGCAAGATATTTCCAACGGTGCATCTTCTATTCTATTCTGAGCTACAAATGAACACTTTTCTCCCAAATACTTTTTAGCAAAGGTTCTCGATACGCGTGATCGCATTCCGTTGTATTTTTATGGCTCCAATTCTTTCTTTTTATCAACATTAACTTATAATGGACTCATGCACGACTATAAGTACAAAATATTATAAAAATACATAATTAAGCAAATTTAGAGCCAACTTAGGTCGTTTTAGCAACGCTTGGACTACAATTATGTAATCCAATCACAGCCACCTACTAGTCCTCACATGTACACACATCAGCCATGCACATGCATGGTGCCACGTGTCCGCCACATGTCTACCATGTGTGTACCCACATTTTTGCCATGCACCGCACCATGTGTCCGCCATGCATGCATCCCTATGTGTCTACAGTGTGTCTTTAATGTGTCGTATTGCCTTCTTATGTTTTATACATAATTATGAAGTAATACAAATATATAATTTCATCGCAAAAAAAATATTGTTTACACTCAAAATTAAATGTTGATTTTGCGGGCCGAGGTCTCATATCCTCCTCGCCTTAGGAAGTTTGGTCCTCCGAACTTAGTCAACGTTGCATCTATTCACTTATTGTTATCATGACTTGATTCCATATAACTTATGTCACGCCCCGAAACCTACCCGCCAAGGCCAACTTACCTTCATCCTGTGCATGTTCATTTAAAATGATATAAATTTTTCTTCTTGCAGAAACGTCATATCAATTGAAAATAATGAGTTTAACATCCACATAGTATACAGAGTTGTGCCTAAGTTATAAACTTTATACATACATCATATGGCCAATTTAAATTATACATGTCATGACCGTGCATTATAACGTAACATAAGGGTTAATTCATATATGGTAATATAAGGCTCATAGGCCACAAAACTATGGTCTTGCTCGTCTTCTTCTTATGGTTCCTTAGATTGGCTTCTTGAAAAGGGTTTTCGAAAACGTAAGCTAAAGCTTAGTGAATAACAATAGATGCATGAACGTAAAATACTATGGATAGGTTTCATATTATACATATAGCATTCCATAGTGTATGTGAGCATAAACTTGATTTTTCTTACAACATGATTTCGTAAACTTGAACCTCACATAATCATACATAACATATCATAAAAAACGTAACAACTCGGCATAACATAACATTGTGACCATATAAGTCGGGTGGCTCTTTAGGCCTAAGATATCTCGATTGTATAGTGGAACTTATTTTACGTCCCCCACTCCACCGTTATGACATTATAGAGTGAAATTTATTTTACGTTTCCCACTCCACCATTCAGACCATTAGGTTAGATTAAGGTCTCATCACGGGGGTCCCATCGAATAGCAGGCCAGGACGAAGACCCTCTATCATTGCCATGACCACCACTTTATCACTAGGATCCTCCACTTCAAGGATAGCCTCATTAAAATGCTTGGCATAATCCTTCAAGCTCTCCCCATCCTTTTGATGGACAGTGAAAAGGTGTGAGGAATTCTTCTGCCTGACCTTGCAGCTCATGAAATTGGCGACGAAGAGCCTACTCAGGTCACCAAATGAATCGATGGTTCTAGAAGACAGTTTTCTGAACCATGACCTCTCTAGCCCCTTCAAAGTTGCCAAAAAAGCTTTACACTTTACCTCGTTTGAGTACCCTGGAGCGTCATCAAGTTCTTATATGAGTCCAGGTGGTCCATGGGGTCTGTCTTCTCTTCATACATTCTGAGTTGAGATGGCAACTTGAATTTGGATGAAACCCTGACTCTCATCATCCCATTTGTGAATGGAGGCTCTATTTTCCTTATCAAGGTGTCCACAATAACCGAGGCACTTGCGGCGGTATTAACGGCATCAATCCAAGCATCATGGTAATTAATTTTATGGATGGTGGATTTATCACGACGCCTATGAGCTCGGTCATCACAACAAGGTGATTTCCTGCGCCTCTTGGTCTCTCCGCTAGTCGTGTTCTAATTTTGGCTAGATGACTGAGATTTCGACATGAAAGGACTCCTTCCGTGCCTAGAGTGCAAACTAGCCGACTGGTGTGGAGAGCTCCTGGATGAATGTCCTTGGCTAGCACTTTGGCGACTTTGAGAATCATGGTCGCCTGATTAGTGAGAAGAGCGAGATCGGTCAGCTTTTTCTGAAATAGGTACTGTAGGAGGAGGCAGATTGTTTGTGGCGAGGTGCTGAATGAGATGGGCATTGATCTTATTCATAATCCTAATATGTTAGGAGATTCCACGCATCTCATGATGAATAATGCCTTCTAGATCCGGAGCTTGACTAGTGTTAGTCATAGAATGTGCTCTATTATCTATAGGGTTACTGCTTGCTTTCCAAGTGTAGAAACCTGTGGTCAATGCAGTATAATATTCGGAATACCCAAGGTCAATTCTTCAAATGGAACTAATGATAAGCCGAATTTTCTATAGTGAGTAAACAAATAATTGAATATTAAAGCTATGAAAAAGGTTTTTGTTTGAGAAATGTTGGTTTCGTTTACACTACAGTGATTGAACTATGAAATTAAAGGAGGCAAGGCCCAAAAGCTCGATTCCTTCTTAACTTTGGTAGGTGAGTTTTTTCTCTCATTTTAACTCAACCACATCTTATTTTACAATGATATTAGTCGGAAGATTTAGCTTTCAAATCATGTTTTCATACAAAGTAGTGTTTGTGAAAACATTTTATCAAACACTTGAGAGTGTGAGAGAACTAAGCATCACATGTACCAAGCCAAGCTTGTTGACACATGATCAAAATATATACAACCCTAGTTAAGACCGAAATATTTTGCCCCTAAGTATTCACAAAGAAGCATTTGAATTCATGTTTTCCACACCAAGGAGTGTTTGTTAATGATTAAGGGCTTCAAGAGATTTTATCAAACACTTAGAGTGCGAGGGAACTAAGCATTACATGTATCAAGTCAAGTTTGTTGACACATAATCAAAGATATATACAACCTTAGTTAAGACTAAAAGATTTTGCCCCTAAACATTACAAACAAGCATTTTAACTATTTGAGAGAAATAAACCCACCAAACCTAGGTCGAAAATGGAATCCAACTCTTGGAACAAGCCAAGTAGTTTAGCCAATCATTAATGGTGTAGAGTTCATCATTAACGGTGGATCTATTACAAACAAGATAAACTAAGAGTAAAAAATAAAAATACAAAAAATATGAAAAGACAAGAAGGACAACAAATAGTTAAAAGTAATTTAAATTGCTTAAAATTAAGAATAAGAAGTACTTACAACTATAAATGAGCGAATGAGAGTGAAATATTTAAAAATTTACAACTTTTAATACATAAATTCACTTTTCTTCTCTTTCTCTCTCTACAATAACTTCTAAATCTAAAAATGTAGTTAACCTAAAATGAAAAAAAACTCCTGATAATCTCAAAAAAGTTGTTTAAATAGACCCCCAAAAAGTCCTAATGAAAAGATGAAAATACACCTAAAAGTTCTGTAGAAAAGCTTGAAAAGTTCTATTTTTATCATTCACTAACAGTAGTTCTTCTGTATCTGGAGCTGATTGAATGCCCTATCTACCGGTAATACTCGAGATCGCTACCGGTAGTGCTTGAACCTGGATTAGCCTATGAAAATATGGACTATCGGTAGTGCTCAAAGCCACTACCGGTAGTGAATAATTTGATTTCGCCTCTGGAATTCTGGACTACCGGTAGTGCTCAAAGCCATTACCGATAGTCACCTGCTTTGATTTCCCAAGTCTCACTTTGGGTCTCAAATTGCCACTCTGTGGGTTCTCCTACCCATTTGACTTCATCATAGCTTTCTCGATATACGAAAACGTGGCTAGAAGGACGTCTTTAACGTCAAAGTTCTTACACAACTCACAAAAATAACTTGCAAACAAAATAGATTAAACCGAATGCTTTAACCTATGCAAGTATACAAAAATGAGGAAAATGTATCAATTATATTCAATAATATGTGCTAAACACACACATCAACTTGGACTTTGCTAGTCCCTAACAAAAATTAACTTCTAACAAGATTTCACATTAATCAGTGGATGCAGGGTGTATTAACTCAACAAATCCTCAATCAACTATATGATTCTAAAAATGATGCAAAATTTTGAATATGCTTGTACATGAGCTAATTGACACTCCCACAAGCAAGCAATCATCAAGACTCAATTGAGCAATATCATACAATCGAATTGTCTATCCAAAACGAGTTTCAATTTCAA
>BRYF01000016.1:27611791-27621791 GCA_030159135.1 Actinidia polygama | reverse complement strand
TCTTCTCTTTCTCTCTACAATAACTTCTAGATCTAAAAATGGAGTTAAACCTAAAATGAAAAAAAAAACTCTTGAGAATCTTAGGAAAGTTATTTAAATAAGCCCCCAAAAAGTCCTAATGAAAAGATGAAAATACTCCTAAAAGATGAAAAAGTTTTATTTTCAACATTCACTACCAGTAGTTTTTTAATCCACTATCGGTAGTTCTTTTGTATCTGGAGCTGACTGAATGCCTTATCTACCAATAGTACTTCATGTTACTACTGGTAGTGCTTGAACCTGGATTAGTCTCTAGAAATATGGACTACTGGTAGTGCTTGAACCTGGATTAGTCTCTAGAAATATGGACTACTGGTAGTGCTCAAAGCCATTACAAGTACTGAATAATCTGATTTCACCTATGGAATTTTGGACTATCGGTAGTTGATTGGACTGCATAATTGTAGTCCAAGCGCAGTTAAATTATCCTACGTTGGCCAAATTTTAGTTTAATTATGTCTTTTTATTGTGATTTGTACTTATAGTTGTGTTCGAGTTCTTTGTAGGGTAATGTTACTAACAAGGAAGAATTGAAGCCATAAAAGTACACGGAGCGCGGGTACATATATTAAGAGTTATTATCGAAAATCATCTTGAAGAAAAGTGTCATTGGAAACCCAGAATGGAATGAAAGATGCACCGTGAAAAAGATCTTGAAGAATTGTGTAAAGTCACGTCTAACGAGCTCTGCGAGAATTGAATCCCAAAGGCTTCAAAACGAAGTATGAAGAAGTCAAAGACGTACAAGATTGCACTAAGCGTTTGAACGCCAGTGGAAGAAGGAAACCAACGTTCAAACGCTGGAAAGAAAAATCCAAAATTCGTACTGAACATTCGAACGCTGAAATAAGTAGGAAATTGGCATTCGAATGCCAAGAAGAAAAAGAGAGAATCTGAGTTCGAACTCCCTTGCTTACAATTCGAAACATGCAAGGGCTCAAAATTGGATTTTTGTCTTACCATTCAAACCTCCTTGCTTATAGTTCGAAACATGCGAGAGCTGAGATTTGATGTTTTTGTCTTACCGTTTGAACGCCAAAAGGAAGAACAAATGGGCGTTCGAACTCCAAAAGGAAAGTTTCAAAAATTGCACTTAGCATTCGAACACTGGATGAAAGGCATGAATGAGTGTTCGAACGCTAAGGCTAAACCTGGGCAGTTTCCTAAACCTACTAGGATTCGAATTTGTAAACACTATATATACTTTCTTATATTTTCTAAAGGGGGAGGACGTGATTTTTAGGGGTTTTATCCTAGTTTAGTTTTGCATTATGTTTAATTATTTTTGTAATCTTTTACATTAAAGTCACGTTGGGTGAATTCGATTTACGGTTTTTATTCAATTACACAAGTTTCTTCAATTTTTTTGCATTAATTCAAGTCTTTCAAATTTATTCATTAGTTTTTAGTTTTTATATTCATGAATGTGTTCAATAGTTATTTATTTGTTTTTCATAGCCATGAGTGGCTAGTTTTCCCAACTCATGATCGATTGTGAAGGTCGATTGAGGATCGAGGATGAACAATGGAGGTAAAATACTGTTTACCATTAGATCTTTCTAATTTTTATTCTTCTTCTTCTTCTCCAATCTAAACACTTTTAAAAATTTAAAAGTCCTATTATGTTCGGTAACACATGCGTGAGTTGCTGCCTTAATATATACGCTGCCTTGTAACGTTTATGCGTCAGTGGGTTTAGTATATGTGTTGCGCGGATCGATGATGTACGACCATGATTATAACAACCAGATTTATTTAAAAGTTGAAGTTAGTAAGAACAATTGGTTTCAAAAGCTAAACTTTTCGAATCTGAGACTCACGACGTAGTCGAAATATTTGAGTTATATGAAGTTTTCATTGGAATTCCGAGAAACTCAATTGATTGGACCAATTGATACTGAGTCATTTTTAATATAAATTTAAATTAGTTTTAATTTTCTTTTATTAGTTTAAATTCATCAAAAACCAAACAGACGATTTTTATTTTTCTCTTTTGATAAGCATCAGTTAGGGTTAAGTTAGGATTAAGATAATTGTTTTAGTTGTCTTGCAATCACCTTTGCACTACTTCTCGTGTGATCGATACTCGTATTTTGATGTATTACTACTTTGCAACTCATACACTTGCAGTAAAGAATTCACTTCTGGAAGCGAAATCAGTAGTCCTTAAAACCATTACCGGTAGTCACCTGCTTTGATTGCTTAAGTCTCACTTTGGGTCCCACATCGCCACTCTGGGGCTTCTACTAGCCATTTGACTTTATTATAACTTCCTTGATATACTCAAACATAGCTAGAAGGACGTTTTTAACGTTAAAATTCCTACACAAGTCACAAAAATAGCTTGCAAATAAATTAAATTAAATTGAATGCTTTAACTTGTGCAAGTATACAAAAATGAGATAAAATGTATCAATTATATTTAATAATATTTGCGAAACAGTCAGAATTGCTCCTTAAGCTTGATATTTGACTTTAGCGACCTGCGAAAGAAATCAAACATTACAGTCGGGGTGAGGCCACTATAAACCCCTCTAGAATGGAGATGAGACCGAGGTGAATAAGCTATACCGAGCATAATATCAAAGTTATAGCTCAAGTAGAGAGAGAGAGCAGTTACCCTTTTATGGTGGAGGGTGAGCGGCCTTTTATAGGTGGAGAATGGAGAGTCGTGCGAGAAGATCTCGGTGTAATCTTCGGGCTGCCAAGTATGGAAGGTATGTTCGAGGATGCAGGAGTAAAAGGTGGAGAACACCATATGGAGAAATTAGAAAATGATAAGGCATCTTGATCGCCAGAAGATGGAATTCGTGATTACTTGTCTTGCCATAAGTACGGCTCAATGTTTACTCTAAAGTGAGGAACTTAAACTGGCCTTAATTGCCTAATTAACCAAGCTCGTCAAATTAATCGTATCGCCATTGTTATGTTTGAAATTTGCCAGATTAAGGTGAATGAACTTAATATTTTCTCCAAGCAGTTGAATTCACCAATTCATTAAGTTTTATTCGCCAATCTCTTTATAAATGATGTCACCTAAGTTAAAGATCGTCGAGGTTATTCCTTTATCTCGAAGTTAAAGATCGCCGAGGTTTTTAGAATTTCAACAAGGCAGTAACCTTGCCAAAAAGGATTATGTGATATTCGCCAACTTTCATCACATTACCTATTTGCTTAATTCTATCCGCCATGATTTGAATATGATGATTGCCTAATTAAAGTGTTTGCCAAGATTATCTATATGGCATCTCCAAAACAAAAAGAAACTGTGCGGCTGGGAAACATGAAGAATTTCTTTTCATTCATTGAAAAGACTAGATTACGTCTTGCCAGTTCAAAAATTTACAAATATTCAAGGAGAGGAGCTGGTATCGCCTTTTTTTTTGCTCTTCTCCTTGTTCTCCTCATTCTCCTTGGCCTTGTCTTCCTCTTCTTCGAGCAGGTCTTGATCGATGCCCATGCCTTCAAGATCGATGTCAAGGTCGGGATGGTGGTGGGCGATTTGTCTCTTGTAGAAGTCATATCCCTCGCCAAAGTATTTAGAGGCAGCAGCCTCAACTGCCTCCTAAAAATCTTCCAAGGATTTTAACTCTTCAATGGGAAACTTATTGGAATGATCTTCTTTTCCCCTTAGTTCAACCACCACTATCTCCAACTTCGCCATCTTTTCAGCAATGGCCTCCTAATCGCCCCTCGCCCTCGCCAACTCCTCGATAGTTTGCTGCTCCCAAACTTTAAGCTCGACTATTTGCTTGTCCAGCTCTGTAGTCGAGCTTTAGGCACGAGTCATCTCGCCCTTAAGGGAGGCATCCCAACCTTGTTGTAGGATAACCTCGTCCCTCATGTCTTGACTACGGCTGGCGAGGGAGGACCCTACCACAACCGCATGAAAGATACAAAAATTCAAGTATTTAAGATTGCCTTAAAAATAATGCAAATACAAAAGTACATGACTTGAAACAGTTACTTGACTGAGGATGTGGAAGAGTTTGGAGACCATCCGATCAAGCTCTAATTTGTCCACCTCCTCCTTGTCGAAGGGTCGGATCATAGCCTCAAGAATTTTTTTGTCATGGCAAAACTCCTCAACATTGTAACTTTAGGCCCCAAGGCAACAACAGGATTGGCCGATGTGCCCTCCCCAATAGCCGCTACACTCGCAGTCTTACCAGCCTCCTTACTCAGGGGCTCGACGACCTTTTGTGGTACCTTCTTTTGGGTTACCAGTGGAGACACGGGTCCCTTGACCTTGTCAAAAGAAGCTGATTTCCCCCTCTTACTGGCTGAGCCATCTATAGACTTGTCTTCAGCAACACCACCGCCGTTGGACGCCATCCCTTCACGATTAAAAGCGAAGCACCTTTCAAACGTCTTAGAGTTAAGGACTACCAAGACCTTGAAGAATCCTCCCGGTCCTTATTTCTTGAAGACCCTTCATGATCTCCGATCTTCAAGGTCGATCAAGATGGGCAGCTTGTTGCAATGTTTTCTTGGAAAATAAGAAATACTAGATTAGTTAAAGGCGAGATGCTATACTTGAATAATGAAATAACAAAGTGCATAGTAAAGACTGACCTGGGGTGCTCCATGATCTCGGGACCTGAGGAACTCTTTCCTCCTGAGAAATGCTTGGAGAAAATTTCCAATCATCCCCCGAGATGAAGAAGAACCTCAGCTTCCACCCCTTGACATTGCTAGGGATCCCTTAACCATAGTCCTACCCAACCTCGCCTTGAAATAGAGCCATCTCAAGTCTGGTTTTGGATTTTTGAACAAACTAAAGAGGCATCTAAACTCGTTGAGGGATAAGGTGACCTTGTAATATCACCATACCACCAACATGCAAACGACACTTCGCCACTCATTGGGGGAAAGTTGGGCGAGGCAGATATTATAAAAGTTCAGGATTTCTCCTGATGGTATGGTGTATAGGGAGCCTTAGGACGGCATGGAAGGCAGCTTCATAGAAAGCTACCTCGCCCAAGCGAGTAGACAATATAGTCTCACCCTCTTCAGGGAGCCTGGCCTGAATCCTAGATGAGAAAGAATACGATTCTCTCAGGTAATCCAGATCGCCTTAAGTCATGACATTGAACTCCTTTTCAAGAGGAGTACGAGTGTCTATTTCAAGATTTCCCCCATCATCAGAAGGTTCATCTTGAGGAGTGGATCCCTTAGGGGGCAAAGATGGGAGTTTGTTAACTTCATCGGCCATGTATGTTTTCTCTCCTAAATGATTCAATATCTAAAAAGGTAGAGAATTATCTAAGTCTTCTACGTTAGTTCTACTAGACATACACTATAGAAATAAAAGTAGAAAGCGAAGTGAGATGCTAGTTCTTACTGAGCTAAGGGCGAGGAGAAAAACACAAGACGATGAGAGCGAGGTGAATGTCAAAGCAAGAGCATCAATTCGATAGCAAAATCAAGAAGAGTGCAAATGTATAGGGAGACCCCCTATTTTTAACAAGCACCAAGGGGCCAGTTCTATCTGCTCCAACGGCCAAGATCACACAACATTTTGAATTCTGAGGTCAAAACTGTCACTCCCACCAGAATGTCATTCCGCCATTAATGCTCTCATCATGCAAACTTGCCATCATTACATGCTTACATCATTAAAAAGGAGATGATTGATTTGCTACTCAAAGATCCCAAGTGTTTCACCTCGGCATCTCAAGTAGGGGGGCTACTAATGTGGAGTAAAATCTTCGCATACTAGTGTTCTGAGTTGGGCACGTTGCCAGAAGGGATCACGTCACCAATATCTACTGAGGTTGCCAATAAGCCTACCCAGAAGAGCTGAACAACCTTTACTTCTCTTCAAGTCAAGCCCTACTTAGCTGAGGTAATTCACCTCTCCATTTACTATGAGGATCTCATCACCATTGCCGGTGTTCATACCGCCATTCGGTGAGATCGTTATTCTTTCTCCATCTCGCCAATTAGCGAGGTCAATTACCGCCTACCCGAAGACCCCTTCCTTGAGGACTCCACCTCCATGAGTAATCCAGCTCCATGAGACCTCTTCTCTACCACATCCCCTAAAATTGCAATTTGTTCTCCAAATGGCATCTTCCTATTTTATCTACGATATCCGCGGGATATCTTTCCATACTTATCTATCCAAAGATCTCTCCGTGACCTTCTTGCACGGCTCTCCATTCTCCAACTATAAAAAGGTCGCTCCCCCATCACAAAAAGGTACGATTGAAACTCTTGCATACTCACTCTGATAGTGTTGGTGCTTTGTCTAGCTTATACTTACATTGGTCCGATTCCCACGCCAGAGGGGTTTTGAGTGGCCTTGCCCCGACCGGTTACGTTTATTTCCTTGCGCAGGTCGCCTATATTATTGCCGAGGTCAAATACCGAGGTCAAGAGCAATTCTGATTATTAATTGCTTGCCCCCAGATTTTTACCACAACATAGATTACTAATCCTTTTACCCTTCTTCTACTTTTGCTTTTCTCTAAAACTAAAGTTGGTATTTATTTACATGTGCATGTTTAGTTAAGTGTAAATTATAGCTCAAATAATGGAAGATTTCACATGTATGTAGCTAGTTTATGTTTCTTTTGTTGGATGATTAAAGACGGCGACACGTGAAGCTCAGGGTAGTCACTTGAATACCCTTAATTTGAAAAAGATGGTACTGCACTTGAAATTATAAGGTGTGGGAATATCCATAAATACCTATGCACTCTTGTTGAACCCCTCCACATGTTATCCAATTTTGTTCTTATCTCCTTTTACTAGACTTATTTGAAAATTTCTTCATTAATGTTAGGACCCTCCTTAACTATGACCCTTTTTCACTTTATCATTCTTAAAGATTAAAACTCAACACTTAAGGATAAATTACAATAAGTATTCAATGAATTTGAATACCCTGCTAAAAATTTCTGGTGCCGCCACTGTGAATGATTAAAGTTATGCAAATATGTCACATGCATATATCTATTTCATCATATTAAACTCAAAACTTTGAATATAAATAGTTCCTTATGTTTGATAATAAGATTGGGCATGCAAGTGTGATTTAAGCTCATTTACAGTTGTTTGATACAAGTGGGATACTGTCCAGAATTTTTTACATTTTACTATTTTACACGAATTTTTAGAGGGCCTAAAAATTAATCATATTTTATGATTTTTATAGTGCGTATACGTTTATATGTATTCTTCATGTGTAAAACATTTCCAATGTTACAGAGTTAATTTGATATTTTTATGAATAATCTTTCACAGTTGTCTTAGAGACAACTGCGAATAGTCTCTTTTAAACTGTCACCATTTATTCTAAAAAATTATATTTCAAGTGAAACTACTTTAAAAAGTTGTACAAATATATTTGAAGTGATCTGATTGAGAAATGAGTGAGATTTCTAATTTTCCTTAAAGTGTGACGAAGCTGAACCTCTTAAGAGCATTTTGGATATTTTTTCTTATCAAAACATGATTTGGATATGAAATTATTTTTAAATGAAACAAAAACAGTGAGGAACAAATATGGATTTGTTATATAATTTTGTTATTACCGTTTACAAGTTATTCCTAATTTTTCTTTTAGGGTATATATTTCTAAATTCTGGACAAATTACTTTGTTTGAATTTTTGTGTGATTAATTACTTTTCAAGTACTCTAATTTATTCTTTAAAGACTTGCATGTTAACTTGGTATTTGTTTTTTAATATTTGTTATGATGTTACCATAACACTATTGCATGCATATTGATGCGGGAAAATTTCTCATCTGCTGATTGGACTAAGATAAACACCTCACCATAAAGAGATTACGTCGCCAACTCCTCCTATGATCCGTGTTGAGCTCGCCAAGATTCCCCGAATGTTCTGATCGCCTTGCGCCACCACCTCGCCTATGGGCTAGGTGTGTCATTTCTCCAGATCTGTAGTGGATAAGATCATATTGAGACTCCTTCTCCTCCGGACTCCTACATTCACGGTACCACCTCCATATGGCATCCTGTTGAATTTTTTTCGATATCCACATGATCTCCTTCCATACTTAGCCACCCAGGGATTTTGCCATGATCTCCTCGTACAACACTTTATTCTCTATCTATAAAAAGGCCGCTACCCCAACAACTTAAAAGCTACACTAAATCCCTCACATTCTCACTAAAAGCCCTGGTACTTTCTGTCTGGCTTGCTAGAATACACTAAGATGTCGTCAATGAAAACAATAATGAATTCATCAAAGAAGGTTAAATACCCAATTCATCAAATTCATGAATGTGGTTTACACATTGGTAACTCCAAACGGCATAACAAAAATCCTTAATGACCGTATCTAGTTCGAAAAGCTGTCTTTTCTATGTCGTTCGCTCTAACTTTTAGTTGGTGATACCCTTATCTTAAGTCAATCTTAGAGAACACTTGGGCACCCTATAGATGGTTAAACAGACCATCTACCCTTGGCAATGGGTACTTGTTCTTAATGGTAACTTTACTCAACTCTCGGTAGTCTATACACAACCTCATAGTCCTATCCTTCTTCTGTACAAACAAAACAGGCGCACCCCAAGGTAAAACGCTTAAACGAATAAATCCTTTGTCTAACAAATCTTGAAGTTGAACTTTCAGTTCTTTTAACTCTAATGGTGACATATGAGAGGGGGCTTTAGAAATAGGTCTTGTACCTAGATTTAGATCTATGTAGAACTCAATCTCTCGATCTACTAAGGAACCAGACAATTCATCAGGAAAGACATCGGAAAATTCCTGGACAACGTGGATATCTTCTCAAGATGGTAGGGAGACATGCGTGTCAACCACACTACATAAGAATGCTTGACTTCTCTTCTGAATCAAGCAACGTGCTTTCAAAGAAAAAATTAGATAAGGAGGAGGCACAACGCCTACTCATTCAAAGATTAGTCCTGAATAAGCAAATGAGTGAAACACTACTCGCTTAAGCTCGCAATCAATGAGTGCATGGTTGGAAGACAGCCAATCTATCCCTACGATGACGTCAAAATCATGCATCTCCAAGGGTAAAAGGTCTACAAAAAAGAGTACATCATTGACACAAATTTCACAAAAATGGTAAACTTTATCACATAACATGGTGTCCCCAGAGGGCAACGACACTAATAATTCATATTCAAGGGGTACTGGGGAGGTACTCAGATAATGCTCAAAAGGATACAAAACAGAAGAATGGGTAAAACCCGAATCTATAAGGACATGTGCAGGTTGACCACAAACTAGGAGTATACCTGACACAACTGAGGTGGTAGATGGGGTATTCCCTGGTACAAACGCAAAGGCCCGGCCTTGCCATGGTTGATTGTTCCTCCTTCTAGTTGGAGGCTGTTGGACTTAAGCTGATGCCGATGTTCTAGGTCATTGAATTCTACTCTTCATTGAACAATCTTTAATTTGGTGCCCTTCTTGGCCACATCCATAATAATCCTTTGTTCCCATGCGACACTCACCCCAATGTTTTCTCTGATAGGTTGGACATGTTGGCAGCTCGATGGATCCACTGCTCCCTTGACTCGTAGTATTCTATTGCTGAGTTGATGAATTCCCGCTTGAAGACCCTAAACTCTGCCTATTCAAGTTTAGTGTTCTACTTGTACTTCCTCCTGACCTCTTCTTTCTATTTTTCCATAATTGAGACATCTCATTCAAAGATCTCTCAGTGATTAGTGCTCAGTGAAGAACCTCCTAATGGATTGGTAGTCACAAAATGTCCACCTTGCTCTTGATGTTCCATCGTAATCCAGCTTCAAACCTTCTGGCCTTGCGAGACTCCGTCGACACTATATGGGGTGTATAACGTGACAATTCTATGAACTTAACATTGTATTCCACCACTGTCATTTTCTCTTGCATCAAATTAAGAAATTCTTGAACTTTCTAATCTCGAACCATCTTTGGAAAGTATTTCTCATTGAACACTTCTAAAAACCTTGGCCACAACCATATTTGT
>BRYF01000016.1:27601791-27604291 GCA_030159135.1 Actinidia polygama | reverse complement strand
ACTAAGGCTCTTGGGCCACAAACTACTATCCTACCTGTCAACCTCCTTGTTAGGTTCTTCACTTTGGCTTCCTGAAAAGGTTTTTGAAAACGTAAGCTAAAAACTTAGTGAATAACAACAGATGCATGAATGTAAAATACCATGGATCATTTCATAGCATACATATATCATTTAATTTGAAACATGTGAGCATAACGTAAATTTTTCTTGAATCATAGATTTCATAAACTTGAAGCTCACAAAAATCTTGGCATACTGGCTTTCGTAATCATACATATCATATCTTGAAAATGTAATAATTCGAATGAACTAGATGACCATATAGGTCGGGTAGCTCTTTAGGCTGGAGATATCTCAATTGTAGATGGTATTTATTTTACGTCCCTCATCTACCATAGGACCTTAGGCTAGATTAAAGTCCCACCATGGGGAACCCTAAGTGTCACTACGCATATATGAACCCTAAGTCCCACCATGGGGAACCCTAAAGTCCCACCATGGGGAACCCTAAGTGTCACATACTTTGCTTTTCATGTAAATCAACATCTATGGCTTTCATTCATAACATAATAACATATCGTATATTTTAAAGACATGACATTCATATTTAAACATAAATGTTGATGCTTTGAAAGCATGGAAAACACTTGTACATACAACTTACACTTTGAAAATATTTTGAAAGTACATAATTTTTGTTCATAGCATCTTGTTACTCATCTGGTTTTTCTTGGCTAGGTGCTAGATCGTGTGTCCCTACATGTATTGTAAGGAAGCGTCATTACTATATTCAAAATAAACGAATTAACTAATATAACTCTTAACTCGATCTATGTTACTCTGAGTAGTGATCCTAAGTCCCTCAAATGGTAGTTAAAAAGGCTTAACATACTATGACTATGATTATGGTGTTTTAAAAGAAAAGGGTCAAAATTGTCTAAAATTGGTCTTGGCGTTCGATTGTTGGTTCTGCCGTTCGAACGCTAAGGCTAAAAGTGGCTACCGTTCGAACACCCCAAAAGTATATTGGAAGTGGCAATCGAACACTAAGGCTAAAAGTCTAGACTATTCGAACTCTATTCTTGGGCGTTCTACGTGAAATAGTAGGAATAGTAGTTGGTCTTAAAAAAATTTACCAAAAACTTCCCAAGAACAAATTTTTACCAAATAGTAGAACAACTTAAGGAGACTATAATAACTTAAAATCAACTATTAATTTGAACTCTATTGTAACACCCCGCATTCGTAAATCCCATTAATTACGTATATTATAACGTGTATAATAATTAGAGGGAGTAATATAAGTTTAAGGGTCCAAAAGAACCAATTTAGGTTAGCCAATATTCAAAAGTCCTAAACTTATAAATTCTGCCCAGGATCCTTCTTAGCGTTCGAACGCCAAGATGAGCGTTCGAACGGTCGAGCATTTTGCCTAGGTGTTTGAACGCCCATTGACAGCACATTTGGAGCGTTCGAACGGTAAGGCCAAAAACCCAAATTTCAAGTCTCGCATGTTTCGAACTGTAAGCAAGAGGGTTCGAACGCCATAGCCTAGAGTCATTCTAAGCGTTCGAACGCCAAAAAGGAGCGTTCGAACGCCCATAGTAGAAATTGAAAGATGAAAAAGGGAACACGAAATTAAAATGGGCAAAAACCGCATGGGATCATTTCCCAACTCAACCTTTACAACCACACATATATACACACTTACTCTTCACTTCCAATACACACACATGCATACGGAGAGAGGGAGAGAAAAGAGAAGAGAGAGAGAAGAAAGGAGAGGAAGAAGAGAGAGAGAGGTTGGAGCTTGGGGGAGCTCAACTCAAGCTAGGAAGTCATTTTTGGGAGCTCAAAAAAGCATTGGGAAAGGTATAAACACATAATCCATGTATTTACACACATATGTATACTTAGGTTTTTAGTATATTTTAAACTTAGATCTACTAAGTTAGACTTCAAATTAAAGGCCCATTTTGAGGTATGATGGTGTCCTTGAGTGATATATTGTACTCTCAAATTATTAGAAAGATTCAAGTTAGTTGATTGTGATTTGGTAAAAAATTAGTAAGATCAGCTACTATTCATGTCACTGAACGCAGGGAGCTTTCGAACGCCCAAGAACAGCGTTCGAACGGTCTAGCGTTCGAACGCCCAGAACTAGCGTTCGAATGCCAAGACCATTTTAGGCAAATTTGACCTTTTCCCTTAAGACTTAGTAAATTCAACCATAGTATGTTAAGCCTTTTTAACTACCTTTTGAGAACTTAGGGTACATGTTCAAGATGGTTAGACCTAGAACGAAGGCAATTAAGTCAAGTCGAGGAATTTTATCAATTTGATTTGTAACACTAGCCTTATTGAACATAGTAATGACGTATTGCCCCTTATATGTGTAGGAACGCAAAGTCTAACACCTAACCCAGGAGATCCAAGTGAGTAACACGATGTGATGAACAAAATTATGTATTTTCAAAACGTTTTCAAAGTATATTATGTA
>BRYF01000016.1:27521791-27524291 GCA_030159135.1 Actinidia polygama | reverse complement strand
CGACGAGGAAGAGTGAGGCTTGCATTCAAGAGGATCTCCTTCCTTCATGTAAACCCAGTTCGACGAATTGCCCCAATCGTTCAGGCAAGACGGGGGGAGGGGGGTGATGGTTGGTGCTCAACTATGGTGTGGCCTAATAGCTGTGTCATGAGTCCAAACGGAATGGATCGAGAGATGTGGTTTAGAGACTAAGTACAAAGAATCGCTAGGTGTTGGTTTGAGTCGTTCAATCATTGCAACACTCGTGAGTCCTTTATTATGGCCTGGGTAGAACTTGAATGAGAATATTCTCCCTACGTGGTCCCTAGATGATGTGGATAATAGTTTTCTGAAAATCACGAAAATAGATCATTCTCCTTGTGGTCCATAGGGGAACTAGTTACTCTCCATGTGGTCCAGAAGATCACATGGGTAACCCCTCTGGTGGTCCAAGTGCCACATGGCACGAACTAATTCGCGCTTTGGCATTCAAGCTAACTACTTAAAGTATAAATAACAATACTTAGTATATTTTGCACAAGGAGTTGAGTTAGCCTAAACTACTTAAGATCGAAGCTAATTCTACTACCTTTTGTCTCATTTCTGCCTTTACTCAACTCTGTACTTCAACCTCTGACCCTTTTTCGTTCATTCTGGAGAAATTATTTGCAAATTCCTACCTCTCTAGAAATACACACGAATTCGTACCCACATCTTTGTGCTAAGATTCCTATCCTTACCCTAGTTGGAGACCTAGCATATATATATGTATATTGGGTTGCCAATCCTAAAATAGAATTCACTGCAGAATTTTGAGAGAAAATCTGAGATCCCACACTCTAGAAGAATTGGTAAGGGTTGAGAAAAAAAGAGAGAAGATCAAAATGTTTAGGAGACTAAAGGAATCCCAATCCAAAAGGGATTGTGAACTAAGAGCACAGGCAGCAACCAACAATCACGATAATCCAGCATAGGCAGTAACCCGTAAAAGTGAGCAATCATCCAAGGTTGCAGCGGCAATAGTTGAAGGGGATCGTATCCCGCATGTAGAAGCGCATTTTTATTTTATTTTTTGTTTTAGATCTTAATACCATATAAATCATACAACATCGATCACGAGAGAGTTAGATATACCTTAATTTATATGAGAATAAATCAAGTCTGAACCCTGAATGTCAAATCTGTTACCCTGCTGTACCTTCTTTTTGTGTTTTGCTTTTAAAAAAACGTAATCCTTAACACTTTAGGATTTTATTTTTCTATTTTTTTAAAACCTTTGATCTTCTTTCCTTTTTTCGTCAACCCTAACAAATCTATTTAGAGTGTGGTCTCTCAGATTTTTCTCTCAAAAAATTATGTAGAGAATAAAAATTATTAAGATTGGCAGCCCACATATCATATATATAGACAAGGTTTCCAACTAGGGCAATGATAGTGATCTTAGGTAGTTCTAGTTTGGCTTCAATTAATGTCATGCCCCGCAACCCGGTCTATGCGGATCGTGGACGCGTGATGGCCGGCGGCTGACCCACCAAGGCCAACTTACCATTTCTTCCGGTTGATCACCTGTGCATGTACATTTATAATGCTAATAATTTTTCTTTTCGCGGAAACGTCATAGTATCTAAAATAACAAAGTGTGTGTGTCCATACAGTGTACAGAGTTGTGCCTATGTATTTCAATTTACATACATCCCAAATCAACTTCAAACTTACATAGACTAAATACATAACATAGGGTCTCGCCCTCACAATACAACATAAAGCCTCTCGGGCTTACAAAACTAAGTCTGACTTGTTCAACCTCCTTTCGGCTCCTCGGATTGACTACCTGAAATTTATTTTTCTAAAACATAAGCCAAAGCTTAGTGAATAACAACGAATGCATGAACGTAAAATACCATGGATCATTTTCATATCATACATAGCATAGCATAGCGTAAGCAATGTGAGCATCGTATACATTTCTTGAACATTTAACTTTCATAAACATGGCATCACATGCTTTCATAAACATACATAGCATATCATAAAAACGTAACAACCCGGCATGACATGATGACCATATAGGTCGGGTGGCTCTTTTGGCCGAGATATCTCTTTTTTAGATGGCTTTATTTCACGTCCTCCCATCTACCTTTTAGGACTGGCTGACTTGGTTTAAGTCCCGTCAGTGGGGACCCCGAGTGTCACATGCATATAATTTGAACATACTTGTTTTCGTATAAACCAAGCATCCATGGGTTTTCATACATAGCATAAACATTGGCATACTTTTGCAAGACATGGCATTTACATTGCAAATACATTTAATGCATTGAAAGCATGGAAAACATTTGTACATACATAATATACTTTGAAAACGTTTTGAAAATACATAATTTTGTCCATAGCATCGTGTTACTCACCTGGGATTCCTTGGTTAGGTTCTACGCTCGGCGTTCCTACATGTAAGGAAAGGAATTATCACTCTTATGTACAATAATAATTAACCGGCATAATGTAAACTTTTGGTTAAATC
>BRYF01000016.1:27491791-27499291 GCA_030159135.1 Actinidia polygama | reverse complement strand
AAATCAAATTTGTTTCTTCAAATGGAAAGCCACAGATGTCATGCTTTTATTGTCAAAAATCAGGGCACATTGCTAGTAAGTGTTATGCTATGCAAAAATATAATGCTCCTAACAATGCATGGGTCCAAAGAAGGTCATTGAGAACTATACCTCAAGGACTCAAAATTATTTGGGTACCTAAAGTAAAATGAACTCTTTTGTAGGTATGCCTTCAAGAAAAATCCAAGAAAGACCATTGATACTTAGATTGTGGGTGCTCAAGACACATGAAAGGAGATGAAGCACAATTCACATCTCTCACACTAAAGGATGGAGGACTTGTCACCTTTAGAGATAATAGCAAATGAAAAATCATCGAATAGGTAGTGTTGGTAAAAATTCCTCCACTTCTATTGAAAGTGTATTGCTTGTTAAGGACTCAAGCATAACCTT
Organism: Actinidia polygama; assembly: GCA_030159135.1. NCBI lineage: Eukaryota > Viridiplantae > Streptophyta > Magnoliopsida > Ericales > Actinidiaceae > Actinidia > Actinidia polygama. The sequence continues at coordinate 27,498,859 of BRYF01000016.1, read as the reverse complement.
TTGAGCATTAGTCAACTTTGTGACAAAGGATGCAAGGTTGTATTTGAATCATCTAAATGTGAAGTAATTGACATCAATAGTAATAAGACTATTCTCACTACGCATAGACAAGGCAACATGTACATTTTATATTTAAATGACTTATCTTTTTGCAAAGTTGAATGCCTTGCAGCTATGAACAGAATGAAAGTTGGTTGTGGCATAGAAGACTTGGTCATATTAGTATGAGTATACTTTCAAAGGTTTCCAAAATGATTTACTCAAAGGACTTTCACAAATCAAGTTTGATAAAGATAGAATTTGTGATGGTTGTCAATTGGATAAGCAAACTCGAATTTCTTTCAAATCTATAAATATGCTCACTACATTTAGACCACTATAACTATTGCATATGGATTTATTTGGACCATCTAGGACGTTTAGTCTTGGTAAAAAATAATAAGCACTTGTTATTATTGAAGACTATTTTAGATTTACATGGACATTCTTCTTGGATCACAAGAATGAAACAATTGCCTTTTTCCAAAATTTTATAAAAAGATTCAAAATAAAAGGCTATTCAATCACTTCAATTAGAACCGATCATGGAGGGGGATTTGATTGCAAATCCTTTGAAGTGTTATATGATGAAAATGGTGTGGATCACAACTTTTCAGCCCCTAGAATACCTCAAGAAAATGGAGCTGTTGAAAGGAAAAATAGAGTCTTGGAAGAAATGGGAAAAATCATGCTTTGTGAAAATAGTTTGCCCAAATACTTTTGGGTCGAGGTCATCAACACTTGTTATGTTCTAAATCGAATTTTATTTAGAAAGTTTTTACACCAAACCCCATATGAGCTTTGGAAAGATAAGAAATCAAATATCTCATACTTTAGAACTTTTGAATACAAATATTTTGTGTTGAATAACAAAAAAAATAACATCAAAAAGTTTGATGCAAAATCTGACGAAGGCATATTTCTTGATTCGACTCGTAGCAAAGCTTATAGAGTATTTAATAAGATGACTCTTGCGATTGAAGAATCAATCCATGTTACTTTTGATAAGCATAACTCTTTGTCCAGAAATCCTATAAGTGATAATGTAGATGAAGTGAAGCAAAATCTAGAAAAATTAGACATCCATCCAAGCTCAAATGAAGATCAACAAAAGATGAAGGAAGAACAAGAGTCATCATTGTTAGGCCTTAAAAATTGTATAATTTAATATACTTTTCTCCCTTAATGTTTATCATTTGGTGTCTAAATGTACTAATTATTATTACATTTTGATTTAGGATGCAAATGGAGGCGTTAAATGCAAAACGAAGCTAATTGGGCGATTTTGGATAATTTCAACATTATTTTGTAATCTAGGCATAACTCTTTCATACGAGCTCTGATTGATATGATTCAAGATATTATGGAACATCAAGAAAAGTCTCTACAACTTTCATGTTTAGAGTTTTAAGAAATACGAACTAGATTAAGGTCGAATACGGGCTTAACGTACATTTTGGAATTCTTATTAGAATACAGTTCTAATAAGCGGAGTTGATGGATGTTTCACTAATTTGGAGTTTCAGAATGTAAACGTGGGCTTAATCAAAGTTTAAGTACACATGTAAAGCTTTTTGGAAAAGTGTAATACCCCGAACTCATTAATTTCCTTCATTATGCCTCAATGTTAATTTTAATTATTCTCAGGTCAAATTATAATTATTCAATTTTAGAATCAAAGTGATCTAAGTGACCAATGGAAAGTTAAGTGCAACTAGAGTAGTTAGGGGTGGGCACATGGGATAAATTCCCATGTGTTTGACCCTAAACACTTCCACACCTAAACACTTTCACACACACACACATTACGTAGAGATAGATAAAGAGAGAGAGAGAGAGGGAGAAGAAGAGAAGGAAAAGAGAAGGAAGAAGAAGAAAAGACATCTTGGAGAATCAAATTACAAGGTCAAGGGAAGCCATTGAAAGCTTCAATAAGCTTAGAGAGGTAAGAAATTAACTTTGTATATATATATATATATGTTGTATGTATAGGTTAGGATTTTGGGGTTTTTAGTTTTAATGTACCTAGGAAGGTTAGGTGTTGAGTTTGGAGGACTCCTTCAGTCCCAATTTTTTTAATTTTAGGAGCTTGAAGCTCAATGTTAAGGATTTGAGTGTGGGGTTTGAAAACCCCCAAATTTTCTTGAGTTAGGGTTTTGAAAGTTAAAATTTTAGATCTTCTTGATTCATTGGTTATTTTCCTCTTTATTTGAGTTATGTTGTCCCTTTTAGTGAGTATTTAAACCATAGAAATCTTGATGAAGATTGGTGTTGAATTTGATGTTGAAAGGTGAAATGAAGAAGATAAAATTCGAACCAAAAAAATCGCCCGACGTTCGAACGCCACGTTCGAATGCTTGTTGTGGGAAAAAAGTCAGTCTCTAGACGTTCGGCGTTCGAATGCTTGTTGTGGGAAAAAAGTCAGTCTCTAGACGTTCAAACGCCACGTTCGAATGCTTGTTGTGGGAAAAAAGTTAGTCTCTGTACGTTCGAACGCCAAGAATTTTAGTGCGACGTTCGAATGTCATGTTGGAACACCATGCCCCTTTCAGCTCAGACACTATTTCGTAGAACAGGCATAACTTTATTTAAAAAATTTGGATTGATACACCATTTAAGAATTGAAAAGTAGACTCATAGATCTTTATAACCATATAAAGTTTGAAGGTTAATTCCTAATATATTGCGAGATATTGAAGTTAAAAATTGACCCAAAATTCTATCAACAACACTATTTTCCAGAACTTTAGTCTTTCTTCCATTAAGCATAACTTCTTCATTCGGAATGAATTTTGAACCCATGACCTACCAAATTAAAGGTCCTTAAGTCTATTTTCAAATAAGATTGACCTTGAATATAGACTCATTGTCTTGAGGTGAATGTGAGGCAAGGAACGAACTAATGTTGAAGGAGCAATATTCTAAATCTTAATTTTATATGTTCCTACCCTAGTCAAGTAGTGTCCTTGACCATGAATGGTCAACCTAGGATCTCAAGCCTACTACTAAAGATGTTGTACTAGAATGAGAGTGTCTAAATTGAGTTGAGATTTTGTATTAGTTTAATTAGTTTACACTTAGACTATTAAAACTAATTTTGATGTTTTCGTACCTTATATGTAGGAACGCCGAGCTTAACACTTAATGAAGGGAACCCAGGTTAGTAACATGATGCCATGAACAAAATTACGTATTTTTAAAATGCTTTCAACAAGTATTATGTATATGTACATATTTTCCATACTTTCGATGCATCAATGACTATGTGACTATGTTCTTAATAAAATGCAATGTCCTCAAATGTATGTTATGTTATTATGTTATGAACAGAAAACCCATGGATATTGGTTTATATGAAAAGAAAATATGTTCAAAGTATATGTATGTGACACTCGGGGTCTCCCGTGGTGGGACCTTAATCTAGCCTAACAATCCTAGAAGGTAGATGGGGGATGTAAAATAATCATCTACAAGGGATATCTCGGCCTAAAGAGCAACCCGACCTATATGGTCACCATGTTATGTTAATCTGATCTGTTACTTTTTCATGATATATTATGTATGATTATATGAGCTTCAAAGTTATGAAATGCCATATTCAATAAAAGTTATGCTTACACTCATATGCTTTATGAAATGATATATGTATGATATGAAAATTTATCCATGGTATTTTACGTTCATGGATCTATTGTTATTCACTAAGCTTTAGCTTACATTTTTAAAAATCATTTTCAGAAAACCAATTTGAGGAACCTTAAAAAGAAGATAGCAGATCGATTATGGTTTTGTGGTCAAAGGGCCTTATGATGGTTTGTATGGACTAGATCCTACGATATGTAGCAATGTCATGACCTTAGTATTTGGATTTTTTTCAAGTTGGCCGTATTATGTAAAATTGTTGGCCATGTTATGTATGTAAGAAGATGAGATTAGGCATAGCTCTGAATGGTGATCACGCACTCTATATTTTCTTTTATGTTATTATGTTTCAACAAAATTTTTGTATCATTATAAATAAATATGCACAGGTGTTCAATCGGATGAAGGTAAGTCTGCCTTGGTGGGCAAGCCATCGGCCATCACACGTCCACAATCCGCATAGGCCAGGTTGCGGTGCGTAACAGATTGGTATCAGAGCACGAGGTTGAACACCGTAAGATCAGAGCTATAGGATGACACTATAAGATTAAGTCGTGTCAATCAGAGCTATAGGATGACACTATAAGATTAAGTCGTGTCAATCAGAGCTATAGGTTGACATCGTAAGGGCAAGTAATGTCTAAAACACTATAAGATCGAGTCATGCCTAGATAGAATTCTAGGATTTGACTTAATTATGTGCTATATATGATATAAATTGTTAAAGAGTTCATTAGATGAGTTTAGATTGTATGATTTAATACAATTAAGATGTGACCTTATATGGTAACTAATGACTTCATTAGACGATACTTTACTTATTGACAGACTGTCAGAATTTGAGAATATGATCATTTTGGAGATTTGAAGATGACAAAAATTTTAGTTTTGTGGGAGTCAAAATATGTGCATTTGTGGATTATATGAGTAATAAATGGTAGTGAGCATTTATGTTATCACAAAATGGAGATACTAGAAGGTGACATATAGTGAATATGTGAATTTAGTGGTAAGAAGTAACTAACACAGTTAGTGCGATGACAACCAATTGAGTAAATAGATCAATAGTTTGTGGATAAATGCCTTATGGGTAAATTAGATTTATTTAGATGAACCATGTCTTTTTAGTTGTTGTCTTATGGCCTACTCAATGACAACAATCTTGTAGTCGATTCCTAACACCAATTATAGTTGGAGTAAGCAATGTATTTGGTGAACATGGATAGTTTAAAGATCTAATTGCGATTATTAAACCAAATGGTAGAGTTTTTCAAAGGTTGTGAGATGATCAATGTGAATCTTAGAACTCTGTTATTCAGAGACCGATGAGGAATTGACATTGACATTGGATTGGTCACCCAATTTCTTTTTGTTATGTTTACCTCAATAAGTTAACAATACCAACTCGGGGTTAAGGATGATGTGTAGTTACGTATACAGTTTTGATTATCTGGAGGGATCAGGGGAGGGGAAGATGGTGGAGGAAGCAAGGGTGTGTGTGGTGGAGATGATGGGGAAGGGGATGAGGCCAAATATGGGGGCCTATGTGGCGGTGCTAGAGGGGTTGGCGAGGGAGGGGAGGGAGTTTGTGGAGGATATGGGGAGGAGGGGGTTCATCGCAGAGGAGAAGGAGGTGGTGAGAGAGAAGAGGGGCCCGGTGGTGAGGAGTGTCATGGATATGCTGTTTGGCAAGTAGGTTTTGCTTGCTGATTTTGTATCATAGTTGAATCCATACTATGCCTATTTTGCAAGTATGTTTTGCAAAATGCAAATAGGCATAGTTGTTCTTATAAGAGTGAGTTTTTCAATACAAGTAAGAACACTAAACCAATAGTCACCTTATTGATTAGTTCTATTGCTTATTGACTAGTTGCTATTGGTTTATGTGGTTGTTTCAAATGGAAAGTCGATAATATTTAGAGGACATATAACTATACTGAAGATGGAATTTCGCTATCAAATAAAGGAAGACGGTGGGTGTCTTATTAAGATACTTATCTCTTAAATTCATGGCGACCAAATATTGCCTACAGGAATGCTTAATATGCAACAGAAGGGATTTAAGGGTATGTACCCGTCTCTATTCCCAAAGGATGAATGTCGTCCAGACCGCCTACCACCTATTAGCCAATCACTTCCATCATCTCTTGAACTCCGAGACTGACTACTGTCACTTCTGTTACCCCGACCACCACGCCTACGATCAAACGTACCCTCGTCATCACTGAAGATCTTAGCCTGAGGATATATGATTATTTTAAATACTTTTCCTTATAATACTTGTTTCTAGAACGGATACGAAATCTACGATTAATTATGAAGTTGAAGTGTACCTTGGAAATCGAAAGAAGTAAAGTGAAAATCTTACATAGAAATCTTACCATGTCCTTTACTTAGCTACGAATCGAAAGTGTAAGCTTATAGTTAAATATGATTAACACTTACTTGATGTTGAAAACATAAGATTATTCTTATTATGCGTTGTTATTATAATAGATTTTTTAACATGTTGACATGTCTGTGGTAAACTACATCACCAAGGAAAGCCTTAGAAGGGCAGTAGTGCCTCAAGACTGAATTGATGTACAGAAGGAATCTTAGAAAAGTGATTCAAGTAGTTCAGAATAGCAATTATGGTTATGATAGTGTTCCTAGTTTTCTAGAGAAATTATTATTTTGGTGTCATACTCAGGTACAATGACATTTGAATTTTTGATGTACGAATGTTCTTAAATTTGGAGTTATATCTTGGGGTTTAGGAATTCAAATATTGTGGTAGTACGGATTGATCTTCTTAATAGTTGAATTGTTTTAAATTTTGCCATCATCGATTAAAGGATGAGGGATATATGATCGTACGAGTTAGTTCGAGTTAATGACTTATTACCTTAGGACTATTCCTTTGGACGCTTCTATGTATAGTTTGAGTAGTAATCACATAACCTACAAGGAATACTCTAATTTGAATAAACTGGAGGACTTCCACCTCATTGTAGTTTGCTACAAAGACTTGACATTATGCAAAGATGAGATCAATTTGGACTTTTGGGAAAATCTTTCACGATTTGGATAATTATGCTTTTCAGGTTGTATGATGTGATAGATATCTTTTGGTGATTTGATTATTTCTTTATCTAAATGATTGGATTGGTGATATCAATTCGATTGATATTTTGCAGTTGAATCGGTGACATATTTTTATCATCCTTGTTGAGGTTGTTATTAGAACATAGTGGATTTGTTCTTTAAGTGTTCAATTATTATTGGATATGGACTTTGAACAATATTGATCTATGGTTTCACTTCCTACTATTGAGAGATGATAATAAGAGAATTCCAAATGAGATGATCAATGTAGTACCCTAGTATTGAAGGAAAATTGACCAT
>BRYF01000016.1:27476791-27479291 GCA_030159135.1 Actinidia polygama | reverse complement strand
GAATGGAATTCTTATGTCATACCCCACAAACCGGCCTATGCGGATCGTGAGCGCGTGATGGCCGGCAGCTTGCCCGCCAAGACCAACTTATCTTCATCCTATGCATACTCATTTAAAATGATAGTAAATATTTTGCGAAAGTGTTATAATACTAAAAATAGTAAAGTGTCACGTCCATACCGTATACAGAGCTGTGCCTAAGTATTTAAACTTCTTATACATATGACATAATAAGGCCAATTTAAAATTATACATAATGTGGCCAACATAAACATACATAACATCACTACATAGTGTAGGGTCTCGCCCCTAATACAACATAAGGCCGTTGGGCCACAAAACTAATTTTGGCTTGTTCTCGCCCTTTGCGACTCCTCAGATTGGCTACCTGAAATTTATTTTCGAAAACGTAAACAAAAAGCTTAGTGAATAACAATAACGCATGAACATAAAATACCATAGATTATTTCATATTGTACATATATCATTTAACATAAGGCGAGTGAGCAAAACATAACTTTTTATAAATTTAAAACTTGCATAAACAGGGCATCACTTGCATGCATAAACGTACATAACATATATTCTTGAAAACATAACGACTCGGCATGACATGATGACCACGAAGGCAGGGTGACTCTTTAGGCTGGAGATATCTCATTGTAGATAACTTTATTTTACGTCCTCCCATCTACGTTTTAGGACTATTTGACTTGGTTAATGTCCCGTCAGAGAGGACCCCGAGTGTCACTATGCATACATACTTGAAACATATTTTATTTTCACGTGAATTAAACATCTATGGATTTTCATACATTGCATAATAACATTTTCATATGTTTAAAAAATATGTTATCAATATTTGAATATAATTGTTGATGCAATCGAAAACATGGATAACATTTGAGTATACGATAGTATGTTTTAAAACCATTTTGAAAATATATAATTTTGTTCATGGCATCATGTAACTCACCTGGGTTTCCTTTGGTTAGGTTCTACGCTCGGTGTTTCTACATATTAGGAATAAAAACGTCAATACTACGTTTGATAATCCAAGCATAAACTAATTAAACTAATACGAACTCCCAATTGACGTACATGTTCTTGTTCTAGTCTAACCCCCTTAGACATGTACCTAAGTCTCCAAGTGTTAGTAAAAAAGCTTGACATAATATGGTTGTAATTATGAAGTTTTAGGCGAAAGGGTTCAAAACTACCTAGAATTGGTCTTGGCGTTCGAACGCTGGTTCTGGCTTTCGATCGTTAAGACTAAACTGTATTCACTATTCGAATGATCAAAAGTATGCTGGAAGTGGCGTTTGAATGCTAAGGCTAAAAGTCTAGACCGTTTGAATGCTATTCTTGGGCGTTCGAACGCTCCCTGCGTGGAACAGTAGTAAGAGTAGCTGAATTTTATAAAATTTACCAAAACTGAATCAAACCAACCTAAATCTTTCTAAGACTCCTAAGGTATGAAGAATAGCCTAAGAAGACTATCATATCTTAAAATCAAGCCAAAGTAACCACTAAATCATAAGGGATCTAAGTTTTTAGAACTCAAAAACCTTAACTTATACATATACATGGTGAGTTAAAATGTCTACCTTTCTTAAACTTCGAGCTCGAGCTTCCAATGGCAAGTAATTTGAGCTTCTAAAGTCCTCTCTCTCACTCCGCCTTCTTTTTCTCCTTTCTCCTTTCTCCTTTCTCTTTTTTCTCTCTCTCTCTCTACGTGTGTATGTGTGTGGTGTGAAGTGTGGTTGTGTATATGTGGCTGTGAAGGCTGAGATGGGAAATGATCCCATGTAGTTTGCCCATGTTTACTCCGGTGTTCCCTTTTTATTTTTCATTTCGTACTGTTACCGTTTGAATGTTTCTTTTTGGCATTCAAACAATAAGAAGGATTTTTGGTCAGTTAGGGTTCGAACGCCATGCTTACAGTTTGAAATCTACGAGAGCTTAAAATATGATTTTTGTCCTTAGCCTTTGAACTCTCATATTGGCGTTTGAACGCCAAGAAGAAAACTGGGCAAAAAATTTAAATCTAAAGTTTTGAAGATTACTAACGTTAATTTGGTCTCTTTGACTCTTCTTTTTAATTGGTCCACTTTAATTATCGGGCATGGCGTAATTAATACGATTAAAGAATTTTACGAATTTAAGGTGTTACATTCTCTCCCCTTAAAATAAGTTTATCCTCAAACTTGGCTAACGCCATCATGCTTCCGCGGCGCACTCTGATAGGATTCTTCGCGTCATCGAATGTCTAATTCGTGATAGTTAATGTATCTGATGGGGGTTTAACCCGTTGCGACTGCCTCTACTGCCCTCTCAGTTGGGCAGCTTACAACATGGTTCCTCGATTACTAGTATCCCAAAACAAGTCAGTCTCCCTCGAGTTGCTTGGGTGGATGAACTACTAGAATGGTAGATAACGATTTAATAGAAATACTAATACTGTAATATAAAATTGTTTAATTTCTTTCAACAAGCATAC
>BRYF01000016.1:27444291-27446791 GCA_030159135.1 Actinidia polygama | reverse complement strand
ATAATCACCTTATATAGATGCATGAAAGTAAACTAATTGTGAGAGTTAAGGTTTAGGGTCTCACAGTTAAAAACCAAACTCCATAGATAAACACATTTATATACGTCCTGAACTGATTATAAACAAACACATTGTCTGTAAAACATAAAACATTTATACATTCTACACATACTAGACAAAACTGTAGAAAGGCAAGAACTGTCTTAAGTTTTTCCAATGACATCCACCCATGACCAAGAAAGTCACCACGTCTATGACCATGACCACTTGAACCAAATAGTTATCCATATCACCTCACCTGCCAAAACAATCTGTATGGTTATGAGCTAATAAACATCGTGCTCACAACAGATAATCAACTCATATAAAATGATAAAAGAACATCATACATCATAGATATCCAGCAATAGATAATGTTAATGCATAATGTATCACCCACATGTGCGTGAAAGTTTAGATAACGTTGGCCTAATGAGTGATGGCTCGTTACCAAGGATGCCCCACGTCGACACCCTATAAGATCAACCCCATATCAGTTAATCTTTAGGTTAGCCCCAAATCGGCATAACCTTATATTAGCCCCATATCGACATAACCTTCCTCTATGTAATGCATTGGCATATAATATGCAAAGCTATCTCAATTGTATATTAACATCCGCATTATATCAAGTAATCTCATATGTATATTAACAATCCACATTATATCAAGTCAATTAAGTCAAGTCAATATGAATACGACTATCTGTTTATTAATCACACATGTCACTGCACACCACCGCGATAAAATTACGCTCGAGGTTGCCTCGAAGGCCCTTCTCCTTTCTTAGCTCCTGTCAGTCACAAATTCATCAGTACACTACTATAATGTATAAATTATTAATGATAAGAACTCAACATATGCATTGTCTGCACACGCCTCACCTCCACTCTCATATTGGTTTAACAATGTAATCCTCCATCTCAATGCAATGCATCAATGACCTAGGCATACCAACATAAGAAACTTCCTCCTCAGTTTCCAATACATTACCTCACTATAATGTATTGGATGTATGCAATCCAAACCTAGGTAACCATCTCTCTTAGACCCCCATGCGATGCATAAATGTGATGCATTAAGTCTCAATGTGGTGCATCACTAGGCTTAAGCATTTGAAGATTCTACAAGCCAAACTGCCCCAAATTTCTCCTAGCGTTCGAACGCCCCCTATAGTGTTCGAACGCTACCCTTTATTTCACCTGGCATTCAAACCCTAAGGTTTAAAGTCATTTTTTAATTCTCGGGATTGTCGAACGCTACATAGAGGCGTTCGAACCCTAACCCACCAATTTTCTTCTTAGCATTTGAATGCTCTATGCAGTGTTCGAACGCTGCCCCATAATTGGCTTAGCGTTCGAATGCTACCTTATTTGGCCTGGCATTCAAATGCCCAGAAGTTGGATTTTCTCTTTTTGGCCTCAGCATTCGAATGCTCTGCGCAACGTTCGAACAGTAAGAGGTGTCCCTAGTTCGAAAATGGCTTCTTTTCTACTAACCTATCCAACCTTAAATCACCTCAATACACTCTAATAAGTGACCTAAAGTTGTAAAATGATAGAAAACCACTATGAACAAAATTCAAGCACTCTTAAACACACAAATCATGCATGATTTGGGTTTCTCCCATAGGAACCCTAGCCTCCTTCCACCTTCTCCCTCTTTCTTCTTCCTCCCCCCATTTCCTTGGCTAAAACTCAAACACACATGCTAGAAATGTAACTAAATGACATAAAACAAGATGAAACTCACCTTGATTGATAAAAACAAAATGTTTCCAAGCTCTCCCTTCTCTTCTCTTCTCTTCTCTCCTTCTTCTCTCTCTTTTCTTTATTCCTCTCCTTCTCTCTTCTTTCTCTTCTCAAATGAGCTCTCAAGCACCTCCTTTCTCTCTCTTTCTCCCATCTACATGGCCGCAATAATAGATACAAAGTTGTATCTATTTTGCTTGCATGGTGCACACATACACACACACATACACATATACACACATGGCTCTCACACACATACCACACACTTATGCACACACTCCACACACTTCACACACTCTTACACACCTAACACCTAACTAATCACCCTACTTAAGATAATTAATCATGATTAGTCATGGATTAATATAATTAATCATGTACTAATCACACACTAATCCTGCTTAAAAATATAAAAATCCCACCATATCTCCCACTCATTAAACTAAGTTAATGAATCACCTTAATTAGTTTAATCTCTACATATGTATGCATGATATTAAGTTAATTATAAGATTTAGGGTTTAGGGTCTCACAATTGAGATAAACCATCCTATCATATAGAGGTTAACAGTATTATAGTCTTCGCAGATGAGACATCTAATCTCATTACCGACTACACACTAATTTAAAATTATCAAAATTAGCGATTAATATCTCCTATGTGAAAATCTCATTTTTACACAGATATCGTATCTATCAATAATTTAGGG
>BRYF01000016.1:27436791-27439291 GCA_030159135.1 Actinidia polygama | reverse complement strand
AGTCACCTCCACACTGCACCGGTCATTGAATGTGCTGCCCCTAGGGGTGAAGAAATGCTTTACTGGGAACAAGTTATGGTCAAGCAGTTCTACTTGGTCATGGTGAGTACTAAAGCAGCTATGAAAGAAGTGCAGTTCGTGATGGAGGAGAAGGAAGTTCTAGAAGATATATGCTTAACCCTAGAAGACAAAGTAGTCGAGGACCTAATTCGCTATGAGCTTGATGAGCCAATGGCAGACTGCTTCTTTCTTCTTGACTCGAACATGAAAGAGTAAAAAAGAACTGGGTTTATTGAGTTCCTAAAATAAAACATTGAGGTCTTCACATGGACGTCGTACGAGATGTCAGGTATTGATCCAAACTTCATCAGGTATAAGCCCAATGTCTTGCACGAAGCTCTACTTGTGAAGCAGCGGGGGAGAAGATCGACGGCGGCAAAGGGAATAGTTTCCCTGCAGTAGAAACTAGGTTTTCTAATTTTTTCTATTTTAGATTTTCAGCTATGTAATTATACAACGTCGATAAAGAGAGAGTTCGATATACCTTATTATTGAAAATTTTAGTAGCTTATTGCTACATTTTTTTGTAAATTTCAGCACACCTTATTGTTGTATTTTTTTAGCAAATTTTAGCTCTTTATTATTGAAAATTCTAGTACCTTATTGTTGTATTTCTTGAGAAAATTTTAGCACCTTATTACTGCATTTTTTCTAACAAATTCTAACAACTTATTGCTGAATTTCTAGAGCACCTTATTGTTATATTTTTTTAGCAAATTCTAGCACGTTATTGCTAAAAATTTTAAAACTTTTTGCTGCGTTTATTTAGAAAATTCTAGCCTTTTATTGCTGAAAATTTGATTAGACTGCATAATTATAGTCCAAGCGCCGTTAAACTGACCTAAATTGGCCTTATAGTAGGTTAATTATGTCTTTTTATTGTCTTTCATACTAAATATCGTATTTGAGTCTGTTGTAGGTAAATGTTGATAAAGAGGAGGATTTGGAGCTGTAAAAGTGATCTGGAGTTGGGCACACATATCGAAAGCCATTGTCAAAATTTTTCTATGAAATTATGGAAGTTTTCACCTGTAAACTAGAATAAAATGGAAGATACGCCATTGAAAGATCTCACAAAGATATACAAGTTCACGTCTAATGAGCGTTGCGAGATATAGATTTCAAGAGCTTCAAAACGAACTAAGAAGAGGAGGAGAAAAGTTAAAGAAGGATAAAATTACATTTAGCGTTCGAACGCCAAAATGTAAAGGAATCAGCGCTCGAACTCCAAGGCAAATTATTAAAAAACTTGTCTCAATATTTTGGCCATAACTTTTTACTCTAATATTCGATTGAGCTAATTTTTAAAGCGTTGGAAAGAAAACTTCCAGGGCTACAACTTTGTCTCTAATAAAAATTGGCTATATCATTTTCCAAAGGTTTCAAAATCGAGCTTCAAGACAGAAATAACATTTTGGTTCAGAGTTTGAATGCCCATTTTAGGGTTCGAACACTAAAAAGAAAAATAAGAGATTAGGGTTTGAATGCCTCTTTGTAGCGTTCGAACACTAAAAAGAAAAATAAGAGATTAGGGTTTGAACGCCTCTTTGTAGCGTTCGATAAGTCTGAGAGCCAAAAATCAAACTTTAGCCATAGCGTTCGAACGCCAAAACATAAGGGAACCAGAGTTCGAACGCCAACGAAAATTTTTAGATTTTTCACTAAAAACCAGTCTTCGTATTTTTGCCATAACTTTTTACTCTGATGTTCGATTGGGCTGATTTTTGATGCATTGGAAAGAAGACTTCAAGATTACAACTTTGTATCTATAGTCATTTGCTGAATCTAACTCTAAGGTTGACAAAATCAAACTTGAAGCTTACATGATGAACAGTAGGTGTTCGAACACCAATTTTAGGGTTCGAACGCCAAGAAGGAATTTTGGCAGTTTCCTAAACCTATTAGAACTCGAATTTGGAAAGACCTATATATACTCCATTACATTTTATGAACTAGAGACAATTTTTTTTAGGGTTTTTCCAACCTTCTAGTTTAGTTTTGTATTGTTTTAATTATTTTTGTAATCTTTTACATTAAAGTCACGTTTGGTTAATTTGATTTACGATTTTTGTTCAATTATATGAGTTTTTTCAATTCTTTTCACATTAATTCAAGTTTATCAATTTTAATTAATCATTTTAAGTTTTTAAGTTCTCAAAATCCAAACAAACATTTTTTATTTTTTTAAAGCATAAGTTAGAATTACGTTAGGATTGCATCGTAGTGTTTTAGTTCTCTTGTTTTCACCTTGACACTACTCCTCGTGGGATCGATACTCATAATTCGAGTTTTGATTACTACTTTGTGACCCGTACACTTATGGTAAAGAATTCACTTCTGGGAGCGAATCAAAATTCCAGCACGTTATTTCTTATTAAATCCTAGTCCTAAATACTTTAGGACTTTGTTTTTCTAGTTTTTTAGAACCCTTGAATTTCTC
>BRYF01000016.1:27424291-27426791 GCA_030159135.1 Actinidia polygama | reverse complement strand
AAATCCATCATTTGTAACACCGAGTTGGGAGCAAATTGAATAAATGAAATGCACAAGCTTCAAGTGAAGGCAATACATTTTGGGATTTCCCCAATGAGAAATTTGTACAAGAAGTCTTACTCGGGGCCCTATCTGTTATGTGTCCACCCCAACTTAGTAGAAGATGTTTTATTTGAAATCCATGAGGGAGATTTTGGACTGCACTTTAGGGACAGATCGTTGGCCAAACGAGCTCTAACAAAAGGATGCCTAATTATATGTCCACAAGTGTATGAAGTGTCAAGTTGTATCTCCCCTCATTCAACAGCCATATAGGAATATGACCCTGCTCACCAGTCCATGACCTTTTGCTCAATGGAGAATGGACATTGTGGGAGTACTTCCCCGAGCTCCGAAAAATAAGTTCTTGTTGGTTGCCATAGATTGCTTCACCAAATGGGTCAAAGTTGAACCACTGGCCCAAATTAGAAAGATTGATATGGTTAAGTTTACACATAATATTTTGTCTCGATTCAGCATCCTTAGAACTTTCGTGTTGGATAACGTACCCAATTCATGGGCCAAAAACTCAAGAAGTTATTAGCCGACCTTAAATTGAGTTTTACAATTTAACACCGAGCTACAGCAGTGCAATGGGAAGGTTGAGACAAACAACAAACCTATCATGAATGGGATCAAGGACAAGGCTTGAAAAAGCCAAAGGCAAATAGGTCGAGTAACTACCGAGCATATTGTGGAACTACCAGACTACATCGCGAAAAGCAACAAATGACATGTCTTACTCTTTGGGTTTGGGTTTTGAATCTATAATCCTATTAAACGTCGGGTCTCCCACAATCTGAACTGAAGCTTACAATAATGATCACAATGATAAGGTACTAGCCCGGGACCTCGACCTCACCGAAGAAAAAAGAGAAAATGCACTTATATGAATGGTAAGCTATGAGAAATATCTTGGCAAAACATATAATCAAAGGTCCAACACAGAGAACTTCTATTTGGTGACCTCATTTTGAGAAAAGTTTTTGTAAATATCAAGGACCCAATGGATGGGAAGCTCATCCCAAATTGAGAAGGTCCGTAAAAAATCATTAAGCTCGCTAGAAAAGAAGCTTACAATCTTGAGGACTTGTAGGCCAAGCAAATTCCGAGACCTTGGAACTTCAACAACTTAGAAGATTTTATCAGTAAAAGATGTAATTACTTTACTTTTAAACTGAGCTATTTTACAAAAAAGGGTGTAATTGTTTTCGATCTTGCAATCTTTGAGTTCAACTATTTCATTTTGGTTGAATTACATTTTGATTCAGGTTGAACTACCCCAAATGTGTTTGTTAGTTGCGAATTTTTTTCTAAGTGTTGAGAAACATATCTACCTCGGCTCAGAGGAATTCTTTTTTTCATACCAAAAACTTTTTATGTAAAATTTAACCGAATGAGATGCAATCCTCATTTATCTGAGCACCGAGATTAGGATGTCTTAAACCAAGTGCGAGACATTTGCCAAGCTACCTCAAGGTGTGCTAAACATTCAATGGAAAACCTAAATTAAAGCAGAGTGATACTAAGGCATGCAGAAGGTAAAACCGAGCTAGCAACAAAAGAAGTATATTAAAATAGAAGCGTTTGCCTTTTATGGGAGTTGTTTAGGAATTTAATTACAAATTTTTCAAAAATAGACAAAAACCATTGTCAAATAAGCTTCACTACTATGGGGGGTTGTCCAATGATCCGTTTGTTACTCAGTCAGGCTATTTCTTAGCTTCCCTATTTGCCTACACATCGGCTGCTCCCACATGCATGTTATCCTCCCCCTACATAGGATGATTGAAGTAATCCTCTTTAAAACTTGGGAGGAAGATCAGAAAATAAGGCTCGGGGCACGGGTCGAGGTAAGCCACTGGTGGTCGAGATGCGAACTACGTCGGATGATTAGAGGGAGTGTTGAGCTCCTTCAAGCATGGCAACAAACCTTTGCGGAAGACCTTTATTCGATCATCGATTAGGTTACGGACATAGAAATCACCAGCCATGTTCTAGTCATGGTTGTAGATGCATTGATAAAAAGGACCTTGGGCTACCTATTAGAGCCCAATGATCTCCCCCTCATTCTTGTTCATCTCTTTGGCGGCAATAGTGAGATCTGCTTCAACTCACCTCTAGGAAGGTGGCTTTCTTTTGGGCCTTCTTCAAGTCCTCCGAGCACTTCTTCTCACGCTAGCTGTCTACCATCGATCTCTGGAGGGCCTGTATAAAAGGGCTATTTAGTTCAAGTTTTACAAGTCGTCATGAAAGAAAAACTGAACCAAGATATAATACTTACTTAGAGGTTCAATGTGATAGTTAGGTTGCAGGTCATCACCCTATCCTCTTTCTAGAACTCGACAACATCCCAGGATAGCATTGCGGCCTGTGCCACTACGAGGCAAGTCTCAAAATCATGAGATGTGTCATCATGGGTGATGCGATGGCTGAGCTCCCTAATTGACCGCTCGGGGTT
>BRYF01000016.1:27391791-27396791 GCA_030159135.1 Actinidia polygama | reverse complement strand
GGGGATCGAGGATGAACAAAGGAGACACATAATTTCACCGTTAGATCTTTTTAGTATTTATTCTTCTTCTTTTTCATTCTAAATCCTTTAAAAACTTGGGAGTCCTATTATGTTCGGTAACGTATATGTGCTATCACCATACTTAGTATATATGCTGCCTTGTAACATTTATGCTTGAGTTGGGTTCTATATATTCGTTATTCGGATTGATGATGCACAACCATGATTATAACAACCAGATTTATTTACAAGTTGAAGTAAGTAAGAATATTTGGTTTCAATGTTAAATCTTCCTAATCCAAGACTCACGACGTAGTCGAAGGATTTCAGTTATCCTACGCTTCTATTGGAATTCTGAGAAACTCGTTGACTAGATCAATTGATTTCAAGTTCTTTTTCTTATCAAGTTCAAATCAGTTTTATTACTTTCATAATTTAGAGTTATTTTAAATCATTCAACACCTAAAAAAAATAATTTTTATTTTCTCTTTTTGAAGCATCAATTAGGATCATGTTAGGATTGAGTTGACTGTTTTAGTTCTCTTGTTTTTACCTTGGCACTGTTCTTAGTAGGATCGATACTCGTGCTTCAAGTTTGTTATTACTTCACACCCCATACATTTGCAGTAAGGAATTAACTTCTGGGAGCAAAGACACTAACCTAAAGGTTATGCCGATGTGGGACTAACTTAAAGATTAATCGATGTGGGATGTTAATCTTATAGGGTGTCGACATGGGGCATCCTTGATAACAAGTTGTCGATATTTGGGCCAACATTATCTAAACTTGTGCGCACATGTGGGTGATGCATTTTTTCATTGGTGCACTTTATTTTTGATTATCTGTTGTGAGTACGTTGATTATTAGCTCATAGCTACATAGATTGTTTTGGCAGGTGAGGAGACATGGATAGCTGTCTGGTTCACTATGGTCGTGGTCCTAAACGTGGTGACTCTTCCGATCGTGTTTGGATGTCGTTGGCGAAACTTGAGACAATTCTTGCCTTTATACAATTTTGTTTAATTTTGTGTCAGCTGTATAAATTTTTTATGTTTTAAAGGGAGTTTATTTATATTTCAATTTAGGGTATATCTATCTTATGGTGTTTTGTTTTAAATTATCAATGAATGAGTACTTAAGTCATCTGTATATTTGAGTATTATGATGGATATCAGGAGTCGTTTGTAGGTATGATGACCTGTGCAATCACATCCTATCTAATTAGTTTTAATTATGTGTAATTAGGTTGGGGGTATGACAGCTTGGTATCAAAGTTGTGGTTTGAAGCCAAAGTATATGACTGAGGCTATATTGTGCCGTTGGTGTCTAGGATCGCAGTGAATCATATAATGTTATTGGGTATTGTTGAAGTCAATTAGGTTGGTAAGGAAAGTGTGATATTATATATTGGATGTATTAATCCTAAATTGATACAAAAAAAAGAATGGCGAATGAGGGGTCATCAAATTTAGTTAGAGGAGTGGAAGAAGGGGAGTATGAACCACTTGTTCAGAACCAGCCTGATGCAAAAAACATATTGGCCACTTTGATGGCACAATATATGGAATATCACATAGCAAGGCCGGCATAAGGTACGACTTTACATGAACAATTTATGAAGTTAAATCCACATGAGTTTATGGGAGCAACTGATCCACTAGTGGCTGAGGAGTGGTTGAAGAAATTAGACACTATTTTTGAAGTGATAGAAGTGACTGAAGAACAGAAATTATCTTTGGCCACATTCATGTTGAAGTGAGAGGCACAGAATTGGTGGAAAGCTATAAGGAGAATGTTGAATGCTCAACTTGGAGGAGTTCCAATTACATGGCAGCAGTTTGTGAAAACCTTTAATGATCAATACTTTTCTCGCATTTACTGTACTCAGAAAGAGCAAGACTTCATTGCATTAAAATAAGGGAGAATGTCTATAGTGAAGTATGAAGAGCAATTCACGGCTTTGTCTCAATTTGTACCTGAGTTAGTATGTGTAGAAGATGCAAAATGTAGGCGATTTGAATAGGGCTTAGACTTTCCAATCCGGTCTCTTGTGTCTACATTTGAGATTACTAGATATGCGGAATTGGTGAACAAGGCCAAAATTATGGGACGTGATGTGAAAGAATTTATGGGTAGATGGAAACAATTCAAGAAAAGGAGGTTTGATTCGGGAGCTGGACTATCATGACAAAGGTCTTCAAAAGTGACAACAACGGTGGAACAAAGCCGAGCATAGGCTAGTGCAGGGGGTGCAAGGTCTAGTCATTTGAGGGGTGTCGAAAGTTCTAGAGGTAGAGGATCATGGAGGTCACTAGCTAGACCTACTACTCCAAGATCTGGAAATACAGGAGGAGTTATCTGTTATCAATGTGGAGTTGAGGGTCATATAATTAGAGATTGTCCAATGCCTTAGGAAGATAAATGTTATCAATATGGACAGCTAGGACATATGGCAAGGGATTGTACTCAAAGGCCTAAAAAAGCTTCATCTGTAGGCAGTGTAGTTGCTGGGAGTAAAGGAACAATTAGAAGTGCATGACAAGGGCAGGTAACTACTCCAGAACTACGTGTTCAAGCTCGAGTGTATGCCATGATGCAAAAAGATGGTCAAGCCACTCCTAATGCGATGACAAATACGTTATTAGTCAATAATGAAAAAAAATATATGTTGATAGATCCGGGTGCTACACATTCCTTGTTGCTACTGCATTTTGTATGCATCTAGATAGACCATGTAGTTCATTGCCCCAACCATTACTTGTGTCTACCCTGGTGGGAGATATGATGTTGGTGGAGGAAGTATATAAGGATTGTGTTTTGAAAATTAAAGATAAGGAGTTGATAGTTGATTTGATGCCATTGACTATCCATGATTTTGATTTGATTTTGGGGATCGATTGGTTAGCTTCATATCATGCTTCTATTGACTATTTCAAAAAGGAAGTAATTTTTAGAATGTCGAATGAATCAGAGTTTAAATTTCAAGGTGAACGAGATATAGTTCCAACTTGTTTAATTTCAGTTGTGAAAGTAAGAAAATTATTACAGAAAGGATTTAGGGATATCTTGCACATATTATTGATACAACTAAAGCATAATTGAAGTTATCTGATCTTGTTGTTGTTCAAGACTTTCCAGATGTGTTTCCGGATGAACTTCCAGGGGTGGTACCAGATAGGGAGATGGAATTTTCTATTGAATTATTGTTGGGAACTACCCCTATTTTGATAATACCATATAGAATGACACCATATAAATTGCGAGAGTAGAAAGTTCCATTGCAAGACTTGCTTGAGAAAGGGTGGTACTATGAGATTGTGCATAGAAAGGGTGGTAATATGAGATTGTGAATGGCACCATTTTATTCAACCAAGTGTGTCACCATGGGTTGCACCAGTTCTATTTGTAAAGAAGAAGGATGGTACTATGAGATTGTGCATAGATTATAGACAATTGAATTAAGTCACGATGAAAAACACGTATCTTTTACCTCGGATAGATGATTTGTTTGATCAATTGCAAGGTGCCTATGTCTTTTCCAAGATTAATTTGAGATCTGGGTATCATCAGCTAAGAATGAAGGATACTGATGTATCAAAGACTGCATTGCGTACTTGGTATGGTCACTATGAGTTTTGGGTGATGCCTTTTGGAGTGACGAATGCACCTGCTATTTTCATGGATCTGATGAATAGGGTATTCCGATCCTTTCTTGATTCCTTTGTTATTGTGTTCATAGATGATTTATTGGTCTACTCTTGTAGTCAGGAAGAACATGAAAAACATATGCGACTTGTGTTACAAACTTTAAGATATAAACAATTATATGCTAAGTTTAGTAAATGTGAATTTTGGTTGGATAGAGTAGCATTTTTGGGCCATGTGATCTTTGTAGAGGGAATTCATGTGGATCCAAGGAAGATAGAATTCATGTACATAAGTATAGGATTGTCCATATAAATAATGTCTTCACATCTTCAATACAAACACCACTGTAGCCAACTCTAAATCATGTATAGGATAGTTCCTTTCATGTGGCTTCAATTGTCTTGATGCATACGCAACTACATATCTTTGTTGCATCAACACACACCCCAATCCTTGATGTGAAGCATCGCTATACACCACAAAAGTCTCCCTTTCCAAAAGAAATAGTCAAAACTGGTGTTGTAGTTAGCTTAGTCTTTAACTCCTGAAAACTATGCTCACAATCATCTATTCACTCAAACTTGACATCATTGCGAGTCAATCGCTTCAAATGAACATCAATAGAGGAAAAACCCTGTATAAATCTCCAATAATAACCTTCCAAACCCAAAAAACTTATGATTTCTAACACATTCTTTAGTCGTTCCCAGTTCATTACCGCTTCTATCTTCTTTGGATCCACATGGATTCCTTTCACAAAGATCACATGCTCCAAAAATGCTACTCTATCTAGCCAAAATTCACATTTACTAAACTTGGCATATAAGTGTTTATCTCACAAAGTTTGCAACACTAGTCTCAATTGCTTTTCGTGCTCTTCTTAACTCCGAGAATAGACCAAAATATCATCTATAAACACAATGACAAAGGAATCAAGGAAAGGTCGGAATACCCTGTTAATCAAATCCATGAAAATAGCAGGTACATTCGTCACTCCAAAAGGCATAACTAAAAACTCATAATGTCCATACCGAGTATGAAATGAAGTTTTTGAAACATCACTATCTTTCCCTTTCAACTGATGATACCCATATCTCAAATAAATCTTGGAAAAGACACAAGTCCCTTACAGTTGATCAAATAAATCATCTATCCGAGGTAAGGGATACTTGTTCTTTATTGTAACTTGATTCAACTGTCAATAATCGATATATAACCTCATAGTACCATCCTTCTTCTTAACAAATAAAACTAGTGCACCCCAAGGTGAAACACTTGATTGAATAAACCCTTTCTCCAGCAAATCTTGCAATTGTACTTTTAACTCTCGCAATTTAGATGGTGTCATTCT
>BRYF01000016.1:27349291-27354291 GCA_030159135.1 Actinidia polygama | reverse complement strand
TTAAAGCTTGTATTATTATCCATTTTTCTATAAAAATTCTCAACTTGAAATATGAATAATGCAGGACAAGTTTTACTTGCAAGGAAATCCTGGTGATGTTGATAAGATAGTTGCAAGATAGTGTGGAAGGACAATGAGCAGCTTCTCCTATAGGTTGCATAAAAAATACAAGGAACTTAAAGATACAAGGGGAGAAGAGTATGCTAGAAACAACCCACCAAGTTATGTCCAATCTGAACAGTGGATGAGCTTAATAGAAAAGAAGTGGAGTGTTAAAAAGTGGCAGGTAATTTTTTTCCCCTCCTCTCTCAAAACGGATAATTGATGACAAAAAAAATGTCAAAATAGTGACGAAATATTTTGTCATAAAATATTCGTTATAGGTGACAAAATATTTCGTCTTAAAACAATCACTGTAGGTGACGAAATAAAAATATTGTCACTAGAGGACTTTTTATGACGACCCTTTGTTGAGAAAATAGTTTCGTCACTCATTTCATCACCTATACCATTTATGAGGAAAAATATACAATTTGAGACAAATTTAATTAGTCACTATTTCACATTTTTCTTATAGTGCCTACTCTGATGGTTAAGATAAATTATCCTATCCTATAGAGGTTAACAATATTATAGTTTCGCAGATGAGAATCCAATTTTATCATCGACAATGAAATTAATAAAGTTACTAGGATCAATGATAAATATCTCCAGTGTGTAACTCTCATTTTCACACATATATCGTATCTCTAGATAACTTGAGGACATATAATCTTATGATATATAATAATATCCATATCATCTCATGATATAATAAAATAACATATAATTGTACAATAAAATGAATTCTCATTCTTAATAATATTTACATATTCAGACATGTGGGCATACAATTCCCAATAACGATAAGTGTCAAGATGCTTTCGAAAAGGTCAAAGAATATCTATAGTCCACTGATAGTTTCCCTCTAGAATTAGGGAAGCCACTGATTATCTCTCTATTACTGGTACGGTTATGGGATGTATGTTGGCACAAGAAAGGGAGGATGACATTGAGAAATCTATTTACTACTTGAGTAAGATGATGACCGGGAGCAAAATCAAGTACACGCCCTTGGAAAAAATATTTTGGGCCCTTGTTTGGACCGCTAAGTAGTTGAGGCACTATTTATAGCTCATTCGGCAGTGTTGATTTCTCAATTGAACCCTCTCAAATATCTTTTCGATAACCAACACGGAGTGGGAGGCTAGCAAGATGATTGATTTTACTATCTGAATTTGATCTCCAATTCAAAACTAGGGATGTCTATCAAAGGAAGAGTTGTGGCCAAGTTCCTAGCTGAGTTTTTGATTGAAGAAGGAAAGGGTTGTGCTTTCTCTTTTCCTGATGAGTAGTTAATGAAAGTAAAGTCAAAAACTTTGAAGTTGTATTTTGATGGCGCATCTATCAAAACGGATATAAGTTATAAGTTTTGCTGACAACATCCGATGGTTCCCACATCTCGTTATCTTCCTAAATGAATTTCAAGCTCATGAACAATCAAGTAGAATACGAGACTTGTATTTCCAGAATGGATGATGCCTTGGAAATGGGGTTCAGAAAATGGGAAATCGTCGAGATTCAAACTTAGTAGTTTCCTAAGCAAAGAAGGAATGAAATATTTGACATGGCAAGTTGAAGTTGAAGTTGTACCATTAAGAATTGACACGACTCATTCCATAATTTGAGTTTGTGTCCTTTGTGCAATTCCAAGAACTAACAATAAGTTTGTCGATGCTTTAACCAACTTAGCCTCAATGATCGAGATCATAATTAGGACAAAGATGGAACCAATCATGATCGAGTAGAGAGTCATACCAGCTGTTGAGGTTGTCGTTGTTCTAAAAGTCACTAATAGAAAGCCTTGGTTTCACAACATGTAGAACTTCATCAAGAAGGGTGAGTATCCGATAGAAGCCACCAGTAGAGACAAACAGGGGATTCGATGACTATCCACCCAGTTTATGATCTATGGAGGAAGATTATTATAATACCCTGAACCCGTTAATTCTCTTATTTATGTAAATTATGATGCGTATGTTAATTAATGTGAGTAGTTAGAAGTTTAAGGGTCAAAATGATAATATTATAGATAAAATTCTTCAAAACCTTAGACTTTGGTTTCTGCCTAGAATTTGTATTAGCGTTTGAAGGCTAGTAAGGGCATTCGAACGCTAAAGATAAAATTCTTCTTAGCGTTCTAACGCTAGTATTGGCATTTGAACACTAATGCCTGTAACGAATTTTATTAATTTTTATGCTCTCAGAATTGTCGAAGGCGGTATTCAAATGTTAAAGCCAAATTTTTTCTTGGTGTTCGAATGCTAAAAGGGGCGTTCGAACGCTAAAGCTTGTAACAGAATTCATCTAGTTTCATGTCTTCAGTGCGTTCAAACATTGCATTTGAACGCTAAGGCCGAATTCCTTTTTAGCATTCGAACGCTAATATTGGCGTTCGAACGGTAACAGAGTATATAAAAGAGAGAAAAAGAAAGAGGAACAAGAGATTAAAGATGGAAGAGGGCACATGGGATTATTTTCCATGTGTACCTTAGTTATACATAGACATACACCACGCCACACCATACACACACACAAGTATAGAAAGATAGAGTGAGAGAAAGAGAGAGAGAGAAAGAGAGGAAGAAAAGTAAAAGAGAGAGAAGCAAGAAAGGGAAAGGAAAATGATAGGAAATAGAAAAAGAAGCCATTGTGGAGCTTGGGAAGCCATAGTTGAGATTGGAGCTTTGATAAGCCCAACCCTAACTTGCGTATATGTGTATGTATATAATATAAGTTAGTTTTAAAGACTCGTTCAAGTCTCATTGGGGTTGAATATCAAATATTGAGACTTGAGTTGAATGATTTGGCAGTAGGGTTTGAAAATCCCCAAATGTCAAAATATTAGGGTTTTGTTTGATTTAAATTTAGATCTACCATACTAAAATTATTCATGAGGGTTAATTTTAAGTTATTAGGTCTCCTTGAGTTATTCTTTGAAACCTAGAAACTTGGGAGAGGTTTGGAATTGGTTATAGAAGTTTAGTTGTGTGAAGTTGTGAAGTTCGTAGGTCATAGCATTCGAACGCCACCTTACAGCGTTCGAACGCCAGGCCAATTTTCAGACAATTTTGGCCTTTCTCCTTTAAACATATGAGTGTTAACCAAGGTATGTCCAACCCTTGACCTACTGGTGTGAAAACTTTAGGTCCAATTATATGAGGTCTAGACCTAGAAAAGTGTTTTATTATCGCATTATGAAGCTTAATATTGATATCCTGTACCTTATGTTCTTTTCCACGTAGGGACACGTTGCTTAACACCTATTCAAGGGAATCGAGGTGAGTAACATGATGCCATGAACAAAACTTATGTACTTTCAAAATATTTTAAATATAAACCATATTACATACCACGTTTTCCATATTTTCAAAGCATAAATGATTATGCTCTCGTTATGAAAGTCATGTCTTCCAAATGTAAGGAAATGTTAGTATGTTATTAATCAAAAACCCATAGATGTATGATTTACATGAAAAATGAAGTATGTTCAATATATAGTAACACTCGTGGTCTTCTCGTGACAAGACCTTAACCAAGTTCGATATTCCAACGTTAGGGGACGTGAAATAAACTATCTAGTCCTACGATAGGGGAGTGGAAATAAACTATCTATGTTGGGAGACGTCCCTGGCCTAAAGAACCCTAGCGTGACCTATATGGTTACTATGATGCGTGACCGAAAGGTTGCTATGCTGAGTTGTTGCATTTTAGTACTTATAGATTTACAGTACTTATGGATTTATAATTATGAAAGATTTCAAGTTATGAAATATTTAAGATTATGAAAGTTTAAGCTATACTATGTGTATGTGAGCTTCAAGTTTATGAAAGTTTCAAATTTCAATAAAAGTTATGTCATGTCTACATGATTTACATTAAACGAGATATGTATGTTATGCCAATGATCCATAGTATTTTCATGTTTATGCATTTATTGTTATTCACTAAGCGTAAGCTTATGTTTTCAAAAATAATTTTTAGGAAGCCAATTCGAAGAGCCTTAAAAGGAAGTCACCATGCGGACTTTATTTGTAACACCCCGCATCCGTAAATCCCATTAATTACGTATATTATGACGTGTATAATAATTAGAGGGAGTAATATAAGTTTAAGGGTCCAAAAGAACCAATTTAGGTTAGCCAATATTCAAAAGTCCTAAACTTATAAATTCTGCCCAGGATCCTTCTTAGCGTTCGAACGCCAGGATGAGCGTTCAAACGGTCGAGTATTTTGCCTAGGCGTTCGAACGCCCATTGACAGCACATTTGGAGCGTTCGAACGGTAAGGCCAAAAATCCAAATTTCAAGTCTCGCATGTTTCGAACTGTAAGCAAGAGGGTTCGAACGCCAGAGCCCAAAATCCTTCTGAGCGTTCGAACGCCAAAAAGGAGCGTTCGAACGCCCATAGTAGAAACTGAAAGATGAAAAAGGGAACACGAAATTAAAATGAGGAAAACCACACGGGATCATTCCCAACTCAGCCTTTCACAGCCACACATATACACATATATACACACTGACTCTTCCAACTCACACACACACACGGTCGAAAGAGAGAGAAGAGAGATAAGGAAGAGAAAGAAGGAAAGAAAAGGAAGAAGGAAGAGGATCAAGGCAAATAGAAGCCATAGTAAAGCTCAAAGAAGCTACAAGAAGCCAATTTGAAAGGTATAAACACATAAACCATGCATTTGAACATATATGTATACTTTAGGTTTTTAGTTTATTTTGAAACTTAGATTTACTAAGTTAGGTTTCGAATTAAAGGCCCATTTTAAGGTATGATAGTGTCTTTGAGTGGTGTATTGTACCCTCAAAATATTGGAAAGATTCAAGTTAGTTGATAGTGATTTGGTAGAAAATTCAAACGCCACTGGTAGAACACTTTTGAGCGTTCGA
>BRYF01000016.1:27341791-27344291 GCA_030159135.1 Actinidia polygama | reverse complement strand
GCTGTCATCACGGACTTGGATGAGAATGTGTTCACTACATCAATCAATCTTGACAAACTTAAGAAATTCTACCCCTAACAGGCTCGCTAGAGTCAAAACCCATAAGGACAGGCAACCTAAGAAAATGTTAGAGCATAAAAAAATAGTGTCAAAAATCCACAAGGACAGCCTATGTCAAAAATTCACAAGGACAGCCTATGGCAAAAGGGAAGGAAAACACCCGAATGTACTGAACCAAACTATGTAAAGCCTGATTATCAATCCTAGGATACATAAATGGTGGATTGCAAGTTATGTCACTAATCATGACTGAGTGTGAGACACTGACGAATCCTGATAACAAGTCGACTGATTATACAAACACACCTTTTTGTCAAATAAAGAACTATTAATTAATAAATGTTGTTTTTTTCATACCTGATTTTGTCATTTGAGTGCTTTATACATGACATGACCAGTACAATTTCTTGTTTTTCATTTACTAAGTCCTATAAGTTCTAACCTATCAATCAGAAAAGAAACTTTAGGGAGAAAACTTAGTCTATATTACTTACAAACTTGTCAAGAAAACTTGTGAAGTCTTGTGTCTCTTGCTTTGAATCGATTCTATCTCTGCACTGTCTACCAATCTCTGGCTAAAATCCAAATCCTAAGTTCGCCACTCAATGTACTCTGGGGAAAGCTGAGTGTTGGAAGAAGATGAGATCACTATAAGGAGCCTAGCCATTTATCTGCATATCATCTCAAGAAGTTAGCACGAACTCGTCGATGTGTACATGGAATTTGTGAAGCCTCAGGAATCACCTATGCTTACCCATATTGACAGAGAAGTAGAGCCAAAAGTAGAAAATCACCACCCTCAAACCAATCATAGACACATCATCTATATCCATCATCCCCATAGTCATGTCACTAAGACTTCAACAAAACTCCTTAATTGTCCTACTAGCCATCCAATCACTCCAATTCTGTACACAGCCAAACTCTACAATCATGGCCCTACTCAGAAACTAGCTAGCCTTATACCTACCCACCAAAGGTCTAGCCATAACCCTTAACCTGTCCATCAAACAAACCTACAAAAGTAAAGGACTTTTACTAAAATAAGTCAAATGACAAATCCTCCCAAAATCCAAACCACTCAAAGTCTCATCCAAAACCAAGGGCATCACCCCTTACCTGTCCCTAATTGTCTACACCTTAGCCTCCATAAATGATTGAAATAACCCTACCATCAGTTAGAGTAATAAGAAAATCGGCTATAAGGAACATGAAGAAAGCATACCATCGATCCACAATGTCAGCCATGGAATCTGTCAAACAAAGCCGAGCAAGTAGTCAGGAGAACTCTAAAGAGCCGTTATGGACCAAGGAATTGGCCTCACAATGGCTAAGCTCACAAACCTTCGACAAAAGTCAACACATGATCAAAAGTGGAGTCATGATCACCATCGAGTCTTGACCGGTAGACCTCATGAATCAAAACTCGTTGAAAGTGGGACATATCACTTTGTGACCAAATATGAAAATATGGACCTTTGAATCCTAATAACTCATGGCCTCTCAGAGGAAATCAAGATCGAGAGGTGCTTTGTTTAAAGAAAATAGATCCTCAAACCAGTAAAAGCTAAAGTTGATACATTCTAAGTAAACGAGATTATCAATGCATATCCTTAGAGAAGAAAGGAAAGAAGAAAAAGCCATGGGAAAGAATGGAGACCAAAAAACTAGCAAAAATATTGAATAAAAGCTCTAAAAAGACTGAGAAGCATGCGCAATGCTTTTATAAAGAGCAATGGAGTGACCCCAAGTCGAGAAAGTAATTCAGTATCGCAACAGTGGTCAAAAGGCATGATTGTTTGTTCAGATGTGGCGACCGCTGTTGGAATTTGTAGGCCCACATGTCCAAATATTTAACTATTATTTGGAATGAGATTTCATATTATCATACATTGGATGTTGTTCTATTATATCATGAGATGATGTCTCTAAGTTATCTAGAGATACGATTGTTGGGATTTGTATGGCCACATATTCAAATATTTGACTATTATTTGGAATTTGGGATTTGTATGGTTGATCATAGAAGCTTAATTTAGTTCATAATAGATGATGAGTTTGGAGTTCTCATCTGCGAAAACTGTCAAACCTATAATATTTGCTCTTAACCTCATTGGAAGAGGAATTGTCAAACCTATCTAGCTCAAATAAAGAATTCTTGCACAACCGAATCACTTGTTACTAAAGTAAGCTTTATTGCGGGCACTTTAAATTCCTAGTGTGTTGATTCGGGTGCTAGTAACACGGTGCAAGAATTTTGGGAAACTAAAAAGTTAAATGATAGTGAGGTTACATTACTTGAGCTAGGAAGTAAGAGTTGTTGCACTGTCTATAAGAGTAGTATAATTATTTTTATCTTCAAATAAAATATTAGTTTTCAATAATTGCTTATTTCTTCCTAGCATTAGAAAAAATTTAATTTCAGTTTTGAGTTTTTATA
>BRYF01000016.1:27324291-27331791 GCA_030159135.1 Actinidia polygama | reverse complement strand
AGCATCTACTCATTTCAGACAACGATCTAAGACTTACTTCTAAATTTTGGTCAAGTCTTCAACAAGCTATGGGCACAACATTGAAATTTAGCACGGCATTTCATCCTCAGACAGATGGACAATCTGAGAGGACCATTCAGACTTTGGAAGATATTTTAAGGGCTTGTATGCTGGATTTTAAAGGTAACTAAAATGATTACATTGCTTTGATGGAGTTTGATTATAACAATAGTTATCAAACTAGCATTGGAATGGCACCATTTGAGGCATTGTATGGTAAAAGGTGTAGAACTCCAGTATGTTGGACCGAAGTAGGTCAAAGACAATTATTGGGTTCAAAAATGATCTAAGACACAACAGAAAAGATCAAAATAGTCCATAAAAATTTGAAGGTTGCACAAAGTAGACAAAAAGATTATGCTGATAATCAATGCCGTGAACTTGAATTTGAGGTGGGAGATCATGTATTTTTTAAAGTTTCTCCTTGGAAAGGGGTGTTAGGATTTGGGAGGAAATGCAAATTGAATCCAAGGTACATTGGTCCATATACCATAGTGGAGAGAGTTGGCACATCAGCTTATCGGCTTTACGACTAGAAATGTCCAAACTACACAATGTATTCCATGTATCTATGTTGATAAAATATGTAGTGAATCCATCACATGTGTTAGTGTAGCAACCTATGGAGTTAGAATATGATTTAAGCTATGTTGAGGAGCCGATTCAAATTCTAAACCGAAGAGAACAACTCCTTTGAAACAAAGTGATACCATTAGTGAAAGTACTTTGGAGAAGTCAAACGGTAGAGGAAGCTACATGAGAAAGTGAGGAGTCTATGCGGGGACAGTATCCATATTTATTTCTACCACCAGGTTTGGGAATTTCGGGACAAAATTCTTTAAGGCGGGGAAAGTTGTGAGATCCTAATCCCCTAAATCTCATAATTAACTTAATTGCATGCATATATATAAGGCGATTAGGCTAATTGAGATGCTTGATTAGCTTAGTTTAATGTGTGCGACATATGATGCGAATTTCATATTTTTAAGCGTGATTAGTGTGTGATTAAGTATGTTAAACCATGCTTAATCTATGGTTGATTAGCTTAATTAATCACCATGTTTAGATTAATTTAAGCATGATTAATTAACTTAAATATGATTAACTATGCTAATGAGTGATTAGTAAGGTACTTGTGTGAGTCATGTGTGTGAGTGTGTGAAGTGTATAGGAGTATATGAGTGTGTGTAAGTGTGTGTGTGCCATGTAAGAAAGAAAGATACAAACATGTATCTATAGGACTACCAAAAGAGAGAGGCTGCCAAGAGAGGGGAGAGAGAAATGAGGGGCTTGAGAGATCACATGAGAGAAAGAAAGGAAGAGAGAAGAGAAAGAAGAAGAAAATAAAGGGAAAATGGAGATTTCATTTAGTTTTCATCACAAGAGGTACAATTCATTTCATTTCATATGCATCATAGTTAGATTAGCATGAATGTGTGTGTCATAGCCATAGAAATGGAGGAAGGAAGAATGAGGAAGAAGAAGTGAGGGTTTCATTGACAGAAAACCAAATCATGTATGGATTGTGTGTTTTAGCTAGTTTATTTCTTGTTCATAACATCCTTAAATCATTTTAACAACTTCCAATCACTTATGGGAGTGTATTGAAGTGAATTGGAATTGGTTAGGTTAATGGAGGGGAAGCTATCTTTGGACCAAGGACATTACAGACCATTCAAACGCAGCGCAGGACATTCCAACACTAGGTTAAATTGGGAAAAATGGCTTCTGGGTATTCGAACGCCAGACCATTTAAGACCGCGTTCGAACGCTAGGCCAGTATGGAGTAGCGTTCGAACGCTGCACAAAGCGTTCGAACTCTGAAGGAAAATTGGTTATTTAGGGTTCAAATGCCTTTGTGTAGCATTCGATAATCACGAGAACTGAAAAACGACCATAAGCCATGCTAGGCTTTGTGAGGGTAGCATTCGAATGCTACGGGGGGCGTTCGAATACCAGCAGGATTTTGGGGGATTTTTGCTCTTAGAACCTTCAAATGCTTAGGCGTAGTTTGTATACTTTGATGCATCACATTGAGGCATAATGTTTAAGGGTTCAAATTTTTTTTTGAATATGACGTAATTAGAACACACGTGTGATGTCATCACACTACGGGTATATATATATATATATATATGTATATGTATATAAGTGTATTTATATTTGAAGATAAAGTTGAGTTTTTTTATTTTGGGCTTGAAAGGAGATGTGTGAGAGAGTGGGTCAAATGGAGTGGGCCCAAGATTGATTTTTGGTTTGGATTTGTTGATTTGGGCCAAACAAAGCCTAAGGCCCAAGGAGGGCATTTAAATCTTTTCTCATCACTTGACCTAATTCAAGTTGCTAGCATTTACTAAAATATTTTTATTTTCTTTTTCTTCTTCTTCCTTTACTCTTTTTCTCTCTAGGTTTTGGATCAAGAGGATTTTGATATATTTGAACTTAGATCTAGTGGGTTCAAGGGTGATGCTTTGAAGAGAGATCATCTACTCGACGGGGGCTTCATTATGAGCAAAAAATAATTGGGATTAGAGCAATTTGAAATTTCAGGCATCACCATTGTTGTGGAGCTCTTCTTGATTGGATTTGAGGTAAATGAGGTTATTTTGTTGGGGTTTTACTTTGGGTTTGTTGTTAAGGGCTTATATCTAGCCTATTGAGGTTTTATTTTGGGTATTGAACCCTAAATAAAAGATTTGGTTTATATGAAAAAGTTTGGAGTTCGTGGTCTCAGGTGTCTACACCAAATTTTTTAGGTGTCGACACCTTTAAAAAGGAATTTTGGCATTTTGGCTACTGATGGTAGGTGTCGACACTTTTGAACAATAACTTTAGAGTTTTGGCTACTAATCTCAGGTGTCGACACCTGAAAGTCAAGTGTCGACACTTTTGAATAGTGCAGTCAATATTTTGGCTACTGACGCCAAGTGTCGACACCTGATTTTCAGGTGTTGACACTTGTGAACAATAAAAGAAATATTTAAAAAATAAAAATTAAATTTTATATATATTTTTTTAAAAATAATTTTACTTTGAGCATGATGATATTTTGTATATTTTGTTATTGCATTAATTCTTGATGAATGCAACATTTGTATATGTGAAATTTAAAAAATGTGATCTTTGTGCATATTTGAGAATTGAAAATATTTTGAAATGGGATGGCTAAAGTTTTGAAGTACATGCATTTAAATGGTTTCAATAATGATTTATATTGATAGATTTGATAATTGCATATTATGTTGATACATTATAGCTTTAGGCAAATGCAATCTTTATGAATGTTGAGATTTGTAAATGGTTTTGAAGATGATTTATGTGAAAATAATTTTGAGAATGATTTAATGAAAATAATTTTGATAATGGTTAAACGTGGAAATAGTTTTGAAAATGACACACTAGGAAGTGCCGAATTTGGTAAATTAGTGTACCCAGAAATTGGGAATGTCAAAGCTCATGGTGAAAGTTTGGGAAGTTGACGCATTTAAAATCCTGGATGGCAACTACGCAATCGGATATAGGAAATGTCGACCCTCTCGGAATACGTATGAGAAACGTGACGTGGATAGGGAATGTCGACCCTTTCGGCGAAAGCTCGAGGAATGCGGCCGAAAATTGGATGTGTAAATCTTTCGGTGAAAGCCCGAGAAGTTGACCGGATATCGTCTCATATGCTTAGTGCATGATGAGGTCGGTTAGGTGTCAGCCTAGGTGTGTCATTCAAAAGTTATTGAGTTGTTTGTTTGTGAGAAAAGCCGAGTTTTGGATTATTACTTTTGTAAAAAGTCGGGAATTGAGAAAGTGTTGATTTGATAAATCACGGATTGAAATCAAAAATATATTTTGATATGAATGAAAACATATTTCATTGCATCATGCTTTTGGCTTGAGACATCAAGTCTATTGTTAAATCTTGTAACTCACATTTACTATAAAATGAATTTCAGGTATCGAGAGTTATCCTGATTCGTGAGGCATGTGGATTGCCGTTTATTCTTCTTTTATCTAGAAAGATATAAATGTATTTTTGGTAATTGTAGTATTCTTTTGGCCTAGTGTGGGCTTTGTCCATGGATTATCATTCATATTTTGTATTTGATAGCTTATGGAGAGCATGGTCCAACAGGAGGAATAGATGTATTGTACTCTGATGTAATGACAAATAGATTTGTCGTATTGTCGTATTTGCTTACGTGGCCAGATCTTGGTTTGATCGGGGCGTGACATAATGCGTCACATTGATGCATTGTATGGGGGCTTGAGAGGGGATATTATGTTGGTTTAGAAACTTATGAATGCCTAGGCCTATGTTGTATAACTTTGAAGCATCAAATTGATGCGTTGTATTGGGAGGGGGTATTGCATTTGTAAGTACTAGTTAAGCCCATTTATGCTTAGATAAATTGCATATGAGATGTGTGTGGACGGTGCATAGTGTTATCATTAATGATTTATACATTGTATTCGTGCACTAATAAAATTGTGAATAACAGGAACTAAGGAAGGAGAACGGACTTCAAGGCAACTTAAAGAGTAGTCTTATCGTGGTGTGTGTGCAGTGACAGGTGGGATACATATACAAATAGTTGTATTGAATTAAATTAATTGACTTGATACAATGTTGATAATGATATTCATACGAAGTGACTTAATATATTGTCGATGATGATATACATATGAGGTGGCATTGCATATTGTAGGCCAATGCATTACATGGTGAAAGGTTATGCCGATGTGGGGCTAACCTAAAGGTTATGCCGATGCGACACTAACCTAAAGATTAACCAATGTGGGGTTAATCTTATAGGGTGTTGACGTGGGACATCCTTGATAACGAGTTGTCGATATTTGGGCCAACGTTTTCTAAACTTGCGCGCAAATGTGGTGTCACTCCCCGCAACCCGGTCTATGCGGATCGTGGACGCGTGATGGCCGGCGGCTGACCCACCAAGGCCAACTTACCATTTCTTCCGGTTGATCACCTGTGCATGTGCATTTATAATGCTAATAATTTTTCTTTTCGCGAAAACGTCATAGTATCTAAAATAACAAAGTGTGTGTGTCCATACAGCGTACAGAGCTGTGCCTATGTATTTCAATTTACATACATCCCAAATCAACTTCAAACTTACATAGACTAAATACATAACATAGGGTCTCGCCCTCACAATACAACATAAAGCCTCTCGGGCTTACAAAACTAAGTCTGACTTGTTCAACCTCCTTTCGGCTCTTCGGATTGACTACCTGAAATTTGTTTTTCTAAAACATAAGCCAAAGCTTAGTGAATAACAACGAATGCATGAACGTAAAATACCATGGATCATTTTCATATCATACATAGCATAGCATAGCGTAAGCAATGTGAGCATCGTATACATTTCTTGAACATTTAACTTTCGTAAATATGGCATCACATGTTTTCATAAACATACA
The DNA here is from genome assembly GCA_030159135.1 of Actinidia polygama. NCBI lineage: Eukaryota > Viridiplantae > Streptophyta > Magnoliopsida > Ericales > Actinidiaceae > Actinidia > Actinidia polygama. The sequence continues at coordinate 27,326,295 of BRYF01000016.1, read as the reverse complement.
TAGCATATCATAAAAACGTAACAACCCAGCATGACATGATGACCATATAGGTCGGGTGGCTCTTTTGGCCGAGATATCTCTTTTGTAGATGGCTTTATTTCACGTCCTCCCATCTACCTTTTAGGACTGGCTGACTTTATTTAATTCCCGTCAGTGAGGACCCCGAGTGTCACATGCATATAATTTGAACATACTTGTTTTCGTATAAACCAAGCATCCATGGGTTTTCATACATAGCATAAATATTGCATACTTTTGCAAGACATGGCATTTACATTGCAAATACATTTAATGCATTGAAAGCATGGAAAACATTAGTACATACATAATATACTTTGAAAACGTTTTGAAAATACATAATTTTGTTCATAGCATCTTGTTACTCACTTGGATCTCCTTAGCTAGTTTCTAGACTTCGCGTTCCTACACATACAAGGGACAATACGTCATTACTATATTCAATAAGGCTAGCGTTACAAATCAAATTGATAAAAATCCTCGACTTGACTTAATTGCCTTCGTTCTAGGTCTAACCATCTTAAACATGTACCCTAAGTTCTCAAAAGGTAGTTAAAGGGTTTAACATGTTATGGTTGAATTTACTAAGTCTTAAGGAAAAAGGCCAATTCTGCCTAAAAATGGTCTTGGCGTTCGAACGCTCAAAAGTGCTCTACCAGTGGCGTTCGAACGCTTGGCCGTTCGAACGCTGTTCTTGGGCGTTCGAACGCTCCCTGCGTCCAGTGACATGAACAATGATTGGTTCTTGAATTTTTTTACCAAATCACTATCAGCTAACTTGAATCTTTCCAATATTTTGAGGGTACAATACACCACTCAAGGACACTATCATACTTTAAAATGGGCCTTTAATTCGAAACCTAACTTAGTAGATCTAGTTTCAAAATAACTAAAAACCTAAGTATACATATATGTTCAAATGCATGGTTTATGTGTTTATACCTTTCTCAATGCTTCCTTGAGCTTACAAAAATGGCTTCCTAGCTTGAGTTGAGCTCCCCCCTCAAGCCCCAATCTCTCTCTTTTCTTCCTCTTCTTTCTTCTCTTTTCTCTCCCTCTCCGTATACGTGTGTGTGTGTATTGGAAGTGAAGGAAGTAAAAGGACTAAATGTGGTTGTAAGGCTGAGTTGGGAAATGATCCCATGTGGTTTTTCCCATTTTAAGTTCGTGTTCCCTTTTTCATTTTCCTGTTTCTACTATGGGCGTTCGAACGCTCCTTTTTGGCGTTCGAACGCTTAGAAGGATTTGGCTTGGCAGGGTTCGAACGCTGTTGCTTACAGTTCGAAACATGCGAGACTTGAAATTTGGGTTTTTGGCCTTACCGTTCGAACGCTCCCGATGTGCTGTCAATGGGCGTTCGAACGCCTAGGCAAAATACTTGACCGTTCGAACGCTCATTCTGGCATTCGAACGCTAAGAAGGATCCTGGGCAGAATTTATAAGTTTAGGATTTTTGAATATTGGCTAACCTAAATTGGTCCTTTGGGATCCTTAAACTTATATTACTCCTTCTAATTATTATATACGTCATAATATACGTAATTAATGGGATTTACGGATGCGGGGTGTTACATGTGGGTGATGCATTATTTCATTATTGCACTTTATTTTTGATTATCTGTTGGAAGCACGTTGACTATTAGCTCAAACCCACACAGATTGTTTTGGCAGGTGAGGAGACATGGATAGCTGTCTAGTTTACTGTGGTCGTGGTCCTAGACGTGGTGACGCTTCCGGTTGTGTTTGGATATCGTTGGCAGAACTTGGGACAGTGCTTGCCTTTATGCAATTTTGTTTAGTTTTGTGTCAATTGTATAAATATTTTATGTTTTAAATGGAGTTGGTTTATATTTCAATTTAGGGTATGTATATCTATATATCTTATGGTGTTTGGTTTTAAATTATCAGTGAATGAGTACTTATGTCATCTGTATATTTGAGTATTATGGTGGATATCAGGAGTCGTTTATAGGTATGGTGACCTGT
>BRYF01000016.1:27299291-27301791 GCA_030159135.1 Actinidia polygama | reverse complement strand
AGAAGACAACCCATTTATGATTCCAGCCAAGAAGACTAGTCAAAGGAACAATCAAGAATGCCATATATTTTAGGTGATAGATCAATTGACAATGCAAATAAACAAGTCAGAATTGCCTCCACAATAATTGATGGAATTGGACCTAAAAAAGTCATTTAGATTTCGTTATCCATTAGGTATCAGTGGTAACATAAAGATAAAAGTGTTAACTAAGTATTAGATCGACCAAATTGAACAAATGATAAGTCAAAATCATGTTGTTCATGGGGAATTGAAGAGGGGAGAACGAGCAAACCTCTTAATTAATATTTCTTGTTATCGTGGAATTCGTCATCAAGATGGATCACCCTTACACAGCCAACAAACTTATACTAATGCTAGGACTTGTCGTTGTGAGATAAATAGGAAAGGAAATTAAAGAAGTCTACCGAAAGCCCTTGGTACTTGTCTGATCAATCACACTGATGCTTCACTAGTTCATTGACATTTTCTTTTCATTTTTTTTGGTATTTCACCAGTTACTAATCGAGTATACGTATAGTAGGCCTCGTTCACCACTCCACTAGTGGCTCGACTTGGTCTTTCTCCCTTTGCCCACCTATCGGCTCGGTTTTGTCTTAGAACTTACTGCTTCCGCCTCTCATAGCATGAGCAATAGCTCATAAAGAGTTGATAAATTTAGCCAGTCATGGACATGAAAAGCAAATAACTATGTATTGAAAACTTCATGAAATGTAAAATCTACGTATGAACAAATAAAACTCAAGTTCTTGAATTAATTGCAGAAAAAGTGTAAAAAATTATGAATTCTTGAATAAAATCTTAAATTGAATCATTGAAGCTCAAATCAGATAAAAACGTTTACAAAAGTATTGAAAAAAACTAAGTACTTCTATGATTCTAGACTAAAAAGTTGTAAAACCCCTAAATAGATAATCTCCTCTACAGAAAATCGTAAAGATATATATATATATACATCGCAATTTGAGTCCTAGTAGAAATAGGATTCTGTCTCAAAAATTCCTTCTTAGAGTTCAAACCCTCAGGCCTAATTTTTTCTTTTCTTCTTTCATAGTTCAAATTTCCAAAATGGGAGTTTGAACACTAAGGCCTGTAATAGTTTCTTCAAGTTGCACAGCCTCTGTGCGTTTGAACACTCCAACAAGAGTTCGAACTCCAAGGCATTTTTTTTTGTTTTTCTTCCATTCTTTAAACCACCGTTCGAACTCCTATTTTTCTTTGTTTTCCACCATTCGAACGATGTGTGTATTTTATCACGCCCCGTAACCCACCCTATACCGATCGTAGGCGCGTGATGGCCGGCGGCTTGCTCGCCAAGGCCTACTTATCTTCATCCGGTTGATCACCTGTGCATACTCATTTAAAATGATATAAACTTTTTACGAAAAAGTCATAATACTTAAAAATAAAGAATGTGATATGCACACCAAGTATACAGAGCTATGCCTAAGTAATTAAACTTCATACATCCATCATGAGGCCAACTTTAATATACATACATATCGTGGCTAATATAATTGCATAACGCAGAGTCTAATTTAGCATCATAACTACATAAGGCCCCTTGGCCACAAAACTATAATCTTGCAAGCTTACTTTCTTCTTAAGGCTCCTTAGATTGGCTTCCTGAAAAGATTTTCGAAAACATAAGCATACTCTTAGTGAATAACAACAATGCATGAACGTAAAATATCATGGATTATTTTTATATCATACATATATCATTTCATAAAGTATGTGAGCATAACATAATTTTTCTTGAAACATGACTTTTCATAAACTTGAAGCTCACATAGACATGGCATAACATACATAACAGATTATGAATAAGGTAACAACTCGGCATAACATAACATGGTGACCATATAGGTCGGGTGTCTCTTTAGTCTTGAGATATCTCGATTGTAAAGTGGACTTATTTCACGTCTCCCACTCTACCATTAGGACCATTAGGCTAGATTAAGGTCCTTCCACGGGAGACCACGAGTGTTACTATGAATATATACTTTGAACATAATTCGTTTTATGTGTAAACTAACATCCATGGGTTTTTATTCATAACATAATAACATATCATATAATTTGAAGACATGACATTTATATTGTGAATATATCATTAATGATTTGAAAGCATGAAAAATAATTGAGTATACAATAGTATGTATTGAAATCATTTTAAAAATATGTAATTTTATTCATGGTATCGTGTTACTCACCTCAGTTCTCTTGGCTAGGGGCTAAATTCGGCATTCCTATATATAAGGTACGGAAACATTAATTTGAGCATCAATTATTATGAGCTTAAAAGAATTTAAAGCTAACATGGACTCTCGACTCGACTAAAGGCATCCCCACTTTATGATAGGTTACGCTCTAGGACAACACCCCTAGAAATAAGTCTGAGGGCCCCTAATTAGCCATTCATAAATCTCACTCTCGTAATAGAAAAAATAAGACAATTCTCTAGGTCATAACCTCA
>BRYF01000016.1:27289291-27291791 GCA_030159135.1 Actinidia polygama | reverse complement strand
AGTTCAAATACTGAAAAGAAACTGAAGACCAAGTATTACCAACTAAAAATTTTGCCATTGTAAGGAAATTCTTGACACTCAAACCCCTTACATTTAAAGGAGGAATGGATCCAGTGAAAGCCAACGCATGGATAGCGGAGCTAGAGGAAAATATTTGATTACTAGTTGAGTAGTAGGCATTAGTGAGTGAACCTCATTGGCCGGTCATGGTGACACCTATGTTAAGAGTGGACCCACATGTACAAATGGGTTGGGTCATGATATTATTGCTACGTTTCTTAAGGAAATTCCAGTAACATATTGTTGAAAATCCCAACAGCTTAATATTGCGATTCGAGAGCAAATTTTAGCACTTTAGCACTGAACATTTCAGTAACTTACTATTGTGTTTCTTCAGGAAATTCTAGCAGCTTATATTGCTGTATTTCTGGAGAAAATTTTAACACCTTATTGCTAAAAATTCTAACAACTTATTACTGCATTTCTGGAGCAAATTTCAAGACCTTATTGATCAATTTCTAGATTAAATTTTAACAAATTTCAGCACCTTATTATTGAAAATTCCAACAGCTTATTGCTGCAATTTGGTTTGCAAAAAAAATGATTCCTGAACGGTTTCCTAGTTTTCTAGGCTCTCTGATCTTCTCTCCTTTTCCCTTAACACTACTCAATCCTTTAAGACTGTGGGCTCTCATATTTTTCTTTAAAAAATTCTGCTGAGAAAAAAAAACTTCAGGATTGGAGGCCCACTTATCATATATATAGGCTAGGTCTCCAACTAGGGCAAGGATAGGGATCTTAGGAAGTCCTTGTTTGGCTTCAATTAAAATACTAAAAGTCTTATTTATGTCATAATTTAATTAATCCAAATTAATTTCACTAAATAATTTAAATTGCACTCCAAAATAAAATGACTAAAATACCATTTATCATCATTTTATTACTGTAATCAAAACTCCTCTTTATGGATATCAATAATTAGGTTTGGATTAATTAACTATCTACCAAACCCTAATTATTTCTAACCCTTATGATTTATAATTCATTTCCTACTTAGTCACCAAAATAATAAGTTTTCATTTCAATAAACAATTTACAAAAAATACTAAATTCGGAATTCAATAACTAACTCATAATTAAAGAATTTTTTTGATCCCACTTATCAAATTCGGGATCCCCCACATTGAGAGAAGTAACCATTAACACACCCAATTTATGTATCTAATACATCTTAGGAGTAATTAAATAAAAATCGTCAACCAATTTGCCCAAGCATTTAAAAATCCATTTAATTTAATAGAAACATTTTCATTAAGTAAAATAGAACAAAGCCAAAACTAGAATCAAATTTCTTTTGTTTCTAGGAACAAATAAACAGTCATATAAAACTAATGCTTTATTCGAGAGAAAAAATAATTCCACTACTCCTACAGACACGTTAGCAAATCTTGTTTCTAAATCTAGGTGCAACGTAACCTCATTATCACTTCACTTCAAGGTTTTTTGAAATCCCTATAACTTGTTACAAATATGATTCGTTGCATCGGAATCTATACACCAGAAATATGAAATACCCACAATAAAGCTTACTTCAATAACAAGTAATTCGGTTACACCAATGCCCCTCAACCCCCCATGTAGAAACACTTTCCCTTGGATTTTGGATCATTCATTTTCTTCCCTTTACCAATGCCCTTAAATGGATTAAGAACCTTGTTGGTGTTACTTCAAACTTTCTTTTTGTTTTTCACTTGCCCTTTTCATTAGGAAAAAGCTTGGAAAATGAAGTTTTTTCCACATTGTGAATACTAGGATGACCTTTTATAATACCATTTGTTGCTTGTATTGCATTTAAAAGCTCAACAAGTGTAAAATTAATTTTTATTTAAGCAATTAAGCTTAAACTAATTAAAAGAGTCAAGCAACGACTTAAAGATAATATCAATTTGGGATTCAACATTAATCTCAGCATGAAGGATCTCCAAAGTGTTTAAATGGTCAAACATTTTTAAAACGTGTTCTCTCATTGGAGTTCCTTCAGCCATCTTAATATTCATCAATGATATCATGGCAATCTGCCTAACAAGTTGCCCTTGTTCCGTAAACATCTCTTTGAGACTCAGTGTTATATCCCTAGAACTCAAATAATCTTTTAGTTGATGCTGTAAAACAGAAGACATCGAAGCCAACATATAATAACGTGTCATGTTATCAGCTTTAACCCATTTCTTATACTTTCTAAATTTTCTCTAGGTTTATTGGCAATGGAAAGATCAGAACATTCTTCAGTTAAAACATATTTATACCCTTCAGTAGTAAATACAATGTCCATATTTCTCTTCTAGTCCACATAATTCGGTCCAATCAACTTATATTTATTTAGGATGATTGCAAATCGATTAAACAACATCAAAGAATCATAAGAAAATCATATATAAACATGGATGTAAATAAATTAAACTTTCACTTTCATTATAATATAGTGGTATCTTTATTTTAC
>BRYF01000016.1:27251791-27274291 GCA_030159135.1 Actinidia polygama | reverse complement strand
TGTTATTTTTAGATACTATGACGTTTCCGCAAAAAGAAAAATTATTAGCATTATAAATGCACATGCACAGGTGATCAACCGGAAGAAATGGTAAGTTGGCCTTGGTGGGTCAGCCGCCGGCCATCACGTGCCCACGATCCGCATAGGCCGGGTTGCGGGGCGTGACAAAGTGGTATCAGAGCACAAGGTTGACACCTTAGAGTTAAGTTATGTTTATTAGAACAATAGGTTTACACCGTATACAGAGTAATAGGTTTATACCGTATACAGAGCAATAGGTTTATTTTATTGAAGTAATAGGATTTTGTATCTGACTAAGTGTATATGTGTTTCTTTTGAGAGACGCTTAATGATGTTATGCGGGAGTACGGATTGATTTTTTTAATGGTTCAACTGTTTCACATATTACCGTCATCGATTTAAGGATGAGGAACGTATAATCGTACGAGTTAGTTCGAGTCAATTAGGACATTTCACCTCAGGACTTTTCCTTGGAATGTTCCATGTATAGTTGGGTAGTAATTTTGGGATCTTTATGAAATACACTAACTCAAAGTAAATTGGAGGACTCTCACCTCATTGCGGTTTGATACAAGGACTTGAATTTATGCAAAGATGAGATCAACCTGGACATTAGAGGACCAATTTTTCACGATTGAAATCATTATGTCTTTGAAGTTGTACGATGTAATAAATGTCTTTTGATGGCTTGATAATTTCTATACTTGAGAGAGATACAGGTATCATTATACTGAACGATGAAAAACTTGATGCGATTGTAGAAGCTATGCATCCTAGGAAGGAAAGCCGTAAATGGGCTACAAAACTCGAAAGCCGAATGGACCGTGTAGAGAGGATCATAGAAGGACTTGTTCAAGTAGTCCGGAATGCTCTCAACAACACCGCTAATGCAATCGAACATCGAACAATAAATACTGAAGGAGCATTGGACGAAATGGCTCAATACCGAGGAAATAGTAAGAAGAGGTTGGGACAAAACCTAAACATAGAACAAAGTTCAAAATGACAAGGTTCCAGATCTTCAAGTGAGAATTCATCAACTCTACAAGAAGACACTGGACATCAAGGGAACACGCCTAATAAAATACCTACTTGCCCAAACTGTCAGAAGAAGCACTGGGGCGCATGTCGTAAAGGAAGCACGACTTGTTATAAGTGTGGCCAAGAAGGGCACCGAATCAAAGATTGTCCACAGAGGAATAGGGCACAAAGAGCTGGAACATTAGCGTCAGCCTCAATCCCACAACTTACCATTACAAGGAGAGATAATCAATCGCAGCAAGGCCAAGCCTCCGCACCTATGACAGAGAACACCCCGACTATTACCCCAATAATGCCAGGTACACCCCTTAGTAGTAGACAAACTGTACGTCTTTATCGACACACGTGTTTCTCCACCATTCGTAGGCTTACAATTCATTCATCCCACAAAGGGATTCAGGGTTTATATATATATATTCCCAGTTGGAAGCAAGTTTTCCAATATATATATCTGACAAATTACTGATTCTTTAAAGGATAGAGAGATGGAATTGCACATTTATCTAAATTTGAATATTAGGCCCATTTCTAAGACTCTCTACCATATATTTTCTTCAGGATAGAAAAGGTTGAAGGTTCGACTCCTAGACTGGTTAAAAGAAAACGATTCAATAGTACTAGTACTTCACCTTGAGGTATAGACACACGAACATGAATACATCAAATATCAATACGGTTCCTTCGGGGACATCCGATAAAATTGGAACGATATAGAGAAGATTAGCATGGCCCTGCGCATGGATGACACGCACAAATCGAGAAATGGCCACTAAATTAGCATTGATAGGAGTTGCTAGGCGACGAGAAATTTGGACCAAGAGTAAGTTTATGACCTCATGTGCGTGACTGATCACTATCCCTTAGCTATGAATAGAGATTAGGTTACCTTGAAAGATTGATTGAGAGTTAGGGTTTCTATAATGAAATCCTTAGAGATAAAGTTGTTTCATTAGTACAAATATTACGCTAGAATCATGTGTAGAATAAGTATTATGAATATGCCAATACATGACATCCTATTAGCACGCTTATCAGAGAATTAAGTTAAAGAATCGAGTTTAGTACTCATTGTCATTAGTAATAGAACAAGTGTATCATAGAGTTTAAAATTATTCGTTTATGATGTGTAACGAGAGAGATAGCGGAGTTGTAATGCGATGTCTATAATGACAACGAGTCAAAGTAGAACATCAAAAGTCAGCGGAACTGCTATAACCACTACCGATACCGAAATGGAATTGGAACATATTACGATGGATTTCGTTATTGGTTTACCAAATTCACCACGAGGCTATAATGCCATTTGGGTCAAAGTAGACCATCTCACTAAATCGGCACACTTCTTGCCAGTGAAGACCACATATTCATTATTGAAATACGCGAACTTTTATATTGCAACAATAATATGACTTCACGGAACACCAGTCTCTATAGTGTCGGATCGAGACCCGAGGTTTACGTCGAAGTTTTAGAAAAGCTTACAATGAGCCTTAGGCACTGAACTTAATTTTAGTACCGCTTTTCATCCTCAAACAGACGGACAATCAGAGAGAACAATTTAGACCTTAGAGGATATGCTAAGCTTATGTGTTCTCGACTTTCAAAGAAGTTGGGAAGCGCAATTGCCACTTGTGGAATTCGCTTACAACAGTTTTTAGGCGAGTATCGGAATGGCTCCGTATGAAGCCCTTTACGGGAGAAAATGTAAATCGCCCATATGTTAGACTGAAGTTGGAGAACGACAGATTTTAGGCCCAGAGGTTGTACAACTCACAACACATAAGATTAAAGTGATTCAACAGAGACTTTGAACCGCCCAGAGTCGCCAAAAGAGCTATGCAGATGTTCGAAGACGAGAGTTAGAATTTGAAGAAGGTGACCACGTGTTTTTGAAGGTATCTCTTTCCAAGGGGATAAGTCGCTTTGGTAAAAAGGGAAACTTGAAGCCGAGATACATTGGACCGTTCCAAGTTCTTCAACGAATTGGAGCCGTCTCTTATCGTATTGCTTTTCCACTGGAGTTTTCGTATGTTCACGATGTTTTTTTTTTGTGTGTCTCAATGTTACGGAAGTACGTTCACGACCCCACACATGTGATTAATCATCATCCTTTGGATGTATGCGAGGACTTAAGCTATGTTGATAGGCCGATTGAGATTGTTGATCGTTGTGACCAAGTTCTTAGGAATAAGGTCATTCCTTTAGTACGAGTGTTATGGCAGAACCACACATGGGAAGAAATCAACTTGGGAACGAGAAGATGAGATGCGAGAACGTTTTCCGTCCCTATTTGAATGAATGTTGTAATAATTGAAGTACGTTATTAGAAGAACTGAACAATTTTGATCTTCAGTATCAACATCTTTATTCAATCTCCATTTACCATTTTGAAAATTTCATCTACCCAAGCAATTCGGGAAAGGCCGATTTGGTTGGGATAGTACCAAACGGGGCAAACCGTATTGTAGGCTGCCCAGACTGAGAGGGCAGTTAAGGCAGTCGCAATGAAAGGTTAACCCCAATTAAACGCATTGACGATCATGAGCTAGGTATATAATTACACGGAGAATTTTATCAGAGTGAGCAGCGAAAGCATGATGGCGTTAGCCAAGTTTGAGGATAAACTTTTATAAAGGAGGGGAGAATGTAACACCCCGCATCCGTAAATCCCATTAATTACGTATATTATGACGTGTATAATAATTAGAGGGAGTAATATAAGTTTAAGGGTCCAAAAGAACCAATTTAGGTTAGCCAATATTCAAAAGTCCTAAACTTATAAATTCTGCCCAGGATCTTTCTTAGCATTCGAACGCCAGGATGAGCGTTCGAACGGTCGAGCATTTTGCCTAGGCGTTCGAACGCCCATTGAACGGTAAGGCTAAAAACCCAAATTTCAAGTCTCGCATGTTTCGAACTGTAAGCAAGAGGGTTCGAACGCCATAGCCCAGAATCCTTCTAAGCGTTCGAACGCCAAAAAGGAGAGTTCGAACGCCCACCGTAAAAACAGGAAAATAGAAAAAGGGAACACGAAATTAAAAGGGGGAAACCACATGGGATCATTCCTAACTCAGCCCTTCACAGCCACTCATATATACACACTTACTCTTTACTTCCCTCACTTCCAACACACACACACACCCATTCACGGGTAGAGAGAGAGAGAGAGAGAAAAGAGAGGAAAGGAAGAGAAGAGAAAGAAGAAAAAAAAAGGAAGAAGGAAGAGGATCAAGGCAAATAGAAGCCATAGTAAAGCTCAAAGAAGCTACAAGAAGCCAATTTGAAAGGTATAAACTCACAATCTATGAATATATATTTATATGTATGATTTAGGGTTTTAGAAAATTTAAATCCTAGATCCCTTAGGATTGAATGGTTAGTTTACCCCCATTTTTGGATATTATAGTCTTTAAGAGTGAATCTCCATGCCTTGGGACTCTAGGAAAGAAATGGGAAAAGTAAAACTTTTCAAGAACCGTCACTATTCATATCACTAAACGCAGGGAGCGTTCGAACGCCCAAGAAGCACAAAACCTTATCCGCCTCTAAATCCACCTCCTATCTAATTGGATGCCTAGACCCCTACAAAAATAAAAACAAATAATCCTAAAAACTAACACAACAAGGGTGGAACAAGGTTACCAATATGGCCTTAACTATAGATTTACTTGATGTGGTAGATGAATGGTTAAGCGATCCGCTGAATTTCACGAGTATTGAGGTTCGTGTTCAAGCACGCTTCTTGCGGTCCCTTGAGCGAAAGTATGCTCCCCGGCAACGGCGCTAAAACCTTGATTTCACTCCCAAAAGTGATTTCCTTACCACAAGTGTACGGGTCGCGAAGTAATAATAAAACTCGAAGTACGAGTGTTGATCCCATGAGGAGAAGTGCCAAGGTAAACGCATAATACTAAAGCACTACGATGCAATCCTAATAGAATTCTAACTTATGCTTCAAAAAAAGAAAATAAAAATTATGTATTTTGGTTTGACTGATTTAAACTAAATCTGAATTATGAAAGTAAATAAAACTGATTTAAAATTTATATTAAAAATGACTCAGAATCAATTGATCCAATCAATCAAGTTTCTCAGAATTCCAATGGTGGCTTCGTATAACTCAAATCTTTCGACTACGTCGTGAGTCTCGGATTCATAAGATTTAACTTTTAAAACCAATTGTTTTTTCAATCTTCAACTTCTAAATTAAATCTGTTTTTTAAAATCATGGGCGTGCATCATCGATCCGTGCAACACATATATATAGAACCCAACGCATGCATAAACATTACAAGGCAACATATATACTGAATCAGCAATTCATGCATTAGCGTTACCGAATATAATAGGAGGCCCATGTTTTTCGAAAGTATTTAGAGCGAAGAAGTTGAAGAATAAAAATCAAGAAGATCTAACGGTGAAATATTTTTTTTACCTCTATTGTTCATCCTCGAGCCCAATTAATCTTTACAATCGATTTCGAGTTTGGGAAAATTAGCCACACATGGATATGGAAAACAAATAACTTGAGATTGAATGCATTCTAATGAACGTAATCTAAAAATGAATAAAAAGAATTGAAAAACTTGAATTAACGATAGAAAAACGTGTAATCGAACAAAACCGTAACTTAAATAAATCAAAGTTGTTCAAAGAATATGAACGATTACAAGAATTAATGAAAAATAATGAATACTAAGCTAGGAGGCTGAGAGAAACCCTAAAAATCATGTCCTCCTTCAGAAAATAAATTGAAGTATATATAGGCCCTTTCAAATTTGAGTCCTAATTAGTTTAGAAAACTTCCCAGTTTTGCTCTTGGCGTTCGAACACCCATCACCTTTTGTACAGCGTTCGAAATCTCAGTACATTTTCCTGCTGGCGTTCGAACGGTCAATTTTGTTCTTCATATAGTGTTCGAACGGTAAGGCAGAATCATAGTTTTCAACTCTCGCATGTTTCTAACTGTAAGATAGATCATTTGAACGGTAAGGAAAACTTCAATTATCAGCTCTCGTATGTTTCAAACATTAAGATAGATCGTTCAAACGGTAGCAGCTTTTTCTTCTTGGCGTTCGAACGCCCATCCCCTTTGATTTCCAGCGTTCGAACGCTCAGCGCAACTTTTGTCCAATTTTGACTTTTTCTCAACATTAACCTACAATGAATTCAGACATGATTATAAGTACAAAATACAATAAAAAGACATAATTAAACTAATCTAGGGCCAACTTAGGTTGATTTAGCGGCTCTTGGACTACAATTATGCAGTCCAATCAGGGATGTCTCCCAACATAGATAGTTTATTTCATGTTCCCTATCGTAGGACTATCGATGATAGTTTATTTCCTGTCCCCTATCGCAGGACTATCAGGCTGGGTTAAGGTTTCACTACGAAAAGACCCCGAGTGTTACTATATATTGAACATACCTCATTTTTCATGTAAATCATTCATCCATGGGTTTTCAATTCATAATGTACTAGCATAATATGCGTTTAAAAGACATGGCAATTACTACACAATATATTCATGTATGCACTGAAAACATGGATACATTTCATGCAATGGTTTGTATTGAAAGCATTTCGAAATTATATAGGTTTTGTTTATGGCATCATGTTACTCACTTCGATTTCATTGAATAGGTGCTAAGCAAGGCGTACCTACATGTAAGATATGGAAATGTCAATATTATGCGCAATAGTACAAGGATAAAAGATTCAACTATTACGAACTCCCGACTCGACCCAAGGTACACTCGCGCTAGGTCGACATCCTTAGGAATAGGCCCGAGGGTCCCAAACTAACCATTCATATAACCCCCTCTAAAAATTGGTCTGGCGTTCGAACGCTGGGATATGGCGTTCGAATGCTAGGCATTAAATAGTTAGCATTTGAACGCTCCGCAGAGGCATGCGAATGCAAAAGCAAAATGGATATATTCCCCTCTTTGTCCGTTCGAACGCTCCGCATAGGCGTTCAAATGCTAAGGCAAAAATGGTTACTCTTTGAATGCCAAAAGGGTCGTTCAAATGCTAAGACAAAATGCTCGAAACGTTTGAATGCTAAGGCTGGCATTCGGACGTTGAGCGTACACAGTAGTAGAAATGGGTTCTCAAATTCTTAAAGTTTCTCAAAAACACAACCCAATCTCTTTCAATGCTTTTAGGATATAAAGAATAACCCAAAGAGACTACCATATCTCAAATAGAGAAGAAAAGACCATTAAAACAAAAGGGATCTAAGATTTAAAAATACAAAAACCCTAACATTAGATAATTTGGGGGTTTTCAAACTCTACACTCAAATCCACCCATGTCACACCCTCAACCTAATTAAACATAATTAATGCTAATTAGATGGGATGTGATCGCACAAGTCACCATACCTGCTAATGACTCCTGATATCCACCACATACTTAAAAGCATAAAACTTACATCATTAACATTCTCTGATAATTAAAACTAAAAAACATAAAATAAACATATATACATCATCAACTCATTAACTCATGTTAAAAGAAAATATAAAACATGTTATACAACTCAACTCTAAAATCTCTACCAAAATACTGATAAGGTTTAAGAAAACATAAGGGCAAGAACTTTTCCAAGTTCTGCCAACCATGTCCAAACCCAACTAGGAAAGCCACAATAGCTAAGACTGCGACCACAATGAACCAGACAATTATCCATATCTCTTCACTTGCCAAAACAATCGGTGTGGGTGTGAGCTAAAAGTCAACATGCTCACAACAGATAATTAAACTCATAAGGAATGATATAAACAGGCCACACATCATAGATATCCAAAAATATAGAATGATAATGGAATAATGCATCACCCACATGTGCGCGCAAGTTTAGATAATGTTGGCCCAATTATCGATGGCTCATTATCAAGGATGCCCCACCTTGACAAAATCTTTCACCATGTAATGCATTGGCATACAATATATAATGGCAAATCATATATAACCTCTTATACAACGCCACCTCATAAGCATGTCATTATCAACGCATATCATTATCAACATTAACGTCAAATTAATCAATTCAATATGAATACGACTATCTGTAATTTCCCACCTGTCACTACGCGCACAATATGAATACGACTATCTGTAATTTCCCACCTGTCACTACGCGCACACCGCGATAAAATTATGCTTTAGGTCTCCCCGAAGGCCCTTCCCCTTCCTTAGCTCCTGTCATTCACAATTTAATCAGTGCACGAATATAATGTATAAATCATCAATGATAACAACATAACATATGCACTATCCACACACCTCATATAAAGCTTAAATCAGCTTAGCTAGTACTTACAAAATGCAATACCTCCTCCCAATGCAATGCATCAATGTGATGCAATGCTAAGTAAGCATAATAATCCCTTTCAGGCCCCAATGCAATGCATCAATGTGATGCGTCAGAAACATAGGCGTTTTAAAGTCCTGAGAGTGAAATTACCCCAAAAATAGGTTGACGTTCGAATTCCCCTTTCTATCGTTCGAACGTTACCCTCACAATGCCTAGCGTTCAAACTCATCCTTTCATGTTCGAACGCTTACCCAAAATGGCCTGGCGTTCGAATGCTCTGCACAGCGTTCGATAGTCCTGAGAGCTAATTTTTTTGAAATTACCCTGGCATTAAAATGCTCCCTAGAGGCGTTCAAATGTTGCCCTTAACTGGATTGGCGTTTGAATGTTGCATTCAAACGCTAACCTATTTGGCCTGGCATTCGAACGTCCAGAAGTTCATTTTATTCGAATTAGATTAGCTTTCAAAAGCTTTGCACAGCATTCAAGCGGTTTGGAATTCCCTTAGTTTGAAATTGGCTTCTTTTATGCTAAGTTATCCAACCCCTAATCACCTCAACACATTTCCACATGAGGTCTAAAGTTGAAAAATAGTGTGAGGAAAGTATGACCAAGATTCAAGCACTCTGAAACACACAAAACATGGATGAATTAGGTCTCCCATGGAGAAACCCTCACTTCCTTTCTCCTTCTTCCTCCTCCCTCCATTTCTATGGCTATGACACACACACACACATGCTAGAATTCAACTCAATGAACATAGAACAACATGAGATTTACCTGTTATGATGCGGACAAGATGAATCCCTTCAATTCTCTCATTCTTTCCTCTTTTTCCTTCTTCTTTCTCTCTTCTTTCTCTCAAGTGTTTAAACCTTCCAAGCACCTCAATTCTTTCTCTCCCCTCTCTTATCATGGCAGCCATAATAGATACAAAATTGTATCTATTGCCCACATGGCTCTCTTTCACACACACACACATAGACACTCACACACATGACTCACCAAGCACCTCACTAATTCCATAATTAGCATAATTAACCTCAATTAAGCTAATTAATCATGGATTAACATAATTAATCATACACCAATCATGCTTAAAAATATAACAATTATACCATAACTCACACTCATTAAACTAAGCTAATTAAGTACTTTAATTAGTCCAAACACCTTATATGTATGCATAAAAGTAAGCTAATAAGAGATTAAGGGAATTAGGGTCTCATAACTTTCCCCGCCTTAAAGAATATCATCTCGAAATCCTCATACCTTTGGGTAGGAATAAGTATGGATATTGTTCCCGCATAGACTCCTCACTTTCCCACGTAGCTTCCTCTACCGTTTGGTTCCTCTAAAGCACTTTCACAAATGGTATTACCTTTTTCCGAAGGACTTGCTCTTTTTGGTCTAGAATTTGAACTGGCTCCTCAAAATAACTTATATCAACTTCTAGTTCTACTGGTTGCTGCACCAATACATGTGATGGATCTGCTACATATTTACGTAACATGGACACATGAAAGCCATTATGTAGCTTGGACATCTCTAGTGGATCTGCTATATATTTTCAAAAATACTTGATCTCCCACCTTAAATTGAAGTTTACATCGGCGATTATCAACATAACTTTTCTGTCTACTTTGTGCAACCTTCAAATGTTCATGGACTGTCTTGATTTTCTTTATTGTATGTTAAATCATTTCTGGACCTAACAATTGTCTTTTACCTACTTTTGTGCAACATATTGGAGTTCTACATCTTCTACCATACAAAGCTCAAATGGTGCCATTCTAATGCTAGTTTGATAACTATTATTTTACGCAAATTCCATCTATGCAATGTAACATTCCAATTACCTTTGAAATTCAGCATACAAGCCCTCAACATATCTTCCAAACTTTGAATAGTCCTCTCAAACTGTCCATTTGTTTGAGGATGAAACGTCGTACTAAATTTCAATGTTGTGCCCATAATTTGTTGAAGACTTAGCCAAAATCTTGAAGTAAACCTTGGATACCTGTCTGAAATAATGGACACTGGTGCTCTATGGAATCTCACAATTTCATTCACATATAGTCTTGCATATCTATCAAGTTTATACATTGTCTTCACTAGAAGAAAGTGAGTTGACTTAATTAATCTATCAACATTACCCAAATAGAATCAAAACCAGTAGGAGTCTTTAGAAGTCTCACCACAAAATTCATGGTTATATGTTCCCATTTCCACTATGGAATTGGAAGAGGTTGCAACAAACCTGCTGGTTTCTAATGTTCAGCTTTCACTTGTTGACAAGTTAAGCATTTGGCCACAAATTCTGCAATGTTCTTCTTCATACCTGGCCACTAATAAATTTCTCAAAGATCTCTATACATCTTTGTACTCCTCGGTTGCATAGCATATAGTGACTGATGTGCTTCTTTCAGAATGTCTTTTTTTAACACTAACTAATTTGGTATACAAAACCGATTCCCGAACATCAAAGTACCATCACTAAGTGAAAAATCAGTACTCACCTTATCCACCACTTGCTGTCTAATCTTTTTCAATTGTTCATCTTGCAATTCAAGTTCCCGAACTCGATCAAGCAGTAAAGGTTTTACTTGAAAATGGGCTATCATGACATCCGTACTGTGTTGTTCAAACTCCACCCCCAAGTAGGTCATTTTCGCACATAATTATGCCTGACTGCATTTGATACAAGCTAATCTTTCTACAGATTTCCTACTCAAAACGTCGACTACCACATTGGCTCTTCCCGGATGATAATGGATTACACATTCATAGTCTTTGATTAGTTTCATCCACCTCCTTTGTTTAGCATTCAAATCCTGTTGTGTAAATAAGTATTTCAAACTTTGATAATCTGTGAACACTTTAAAAGATTCCCCATACAAGTAGTATCTCCACATCTTCAACGCAAAATACTACTACAACCAACTCCAAATCATGTATAGAATAATTCCTTTCACGTAGTTTCAATTGTCTTGATGTATGCAACTACTTGCTCTTGATGCATTAATACACATCCCAATCCTTGATGTGAAGCATCGCTATATACTACAAAATCTCTCTTTCCAGAAGGAATAGTCAATACTGGTGTTGTAGTTAGTTTGATTTTCAATTCTTAAAAATTATGCTCACATTCATTTGTCTAGTCAAATTTGACATCTTTGTGAGTCAGCCGCGTCAAAAGAACATAAATAGATGAAAGAAACCCTGTATAAACCTTCGATAGTAACCTGCTATGTCACGCCCCGCAATCCGGCCTATGCGGATCGTGGGCGTGTGATGGCCGGCGGCTGACCCACCAAGGCCAACTTACCATTTCTTCCAGTTGATCACCTGTGCATGTGCATTTATAATGCTAATAATTTTTCTTTTCGCGGAAACGTCATAGTATCTAAAAATAACAAAGTGTGTATGTCCATACAGTGTACAGAGCTGTGCCTATGTATTTCAATTTACATACATCCCAATTCAAGCTTCAAACTTACATAGACTAAATACATAACATAGGGTCTCGCCCTCACAATACAATATAAAGCCTCTCGGGCTTACAAAACTAAGTCTGACTTGTTCAACCTCCTTTCGGCTCCTCGGATTGACTACCTGAAATTTGTTTTTCTAAAACATAAGCCAAAGCTTATTGAATAACAACGAATGCATGAACGTAAAATACCATGAATCATTTTATATCATACATAGCATAGCATAGCGTAAGCAATGTGAGCATCGTATACATTTCTTGAACATTTAACTTTCATAAACATGGCATCACATGCTTTCATAAATATACATAGCATATCATAAAAACGTAACAACCCGGCATGACATGATGACCATATAGGTCGGGTGGCTCTTTAGGCCTGAGATATCTCTTTTGTAGATGACTTTATTTCACGTCCTCCCATCTACCCTTTAGGACTGGCTGACTTTGTTTAATTCCCGTCAGTGAGGACCCCGAGTGTCACATGCATATAATTTGAACATACTCGTTTTCGTATAAACCAAGTATCCATGGGTTTTCATACATAGTATAAACATTGGCATACTTTTGCAAGACATGGCATTTACATTGCAAATACATTTGATGCATTGAAAGCATGGAAAACAATTGTACATACATAATATATTTTGAAAACATTTTGAAAATACATAATTTTGTTCATAGCATCGTGTTACTCACCTGGATCTCCTTGGCTAGATTCTAGACTGCGTGTCCCTACAAGCGAAGTAAGGAATTATTAATACTAGGTTAAAAATCTCTTAACATGGTCTAAGGACTTATATAGGTCAATTAATTACCTAAAATACCTTGGTCTAACTCACTAAGCCTTAGGGAAAAAGTTCAATTCTGCCTAAAAATGGTCTGGGCGTTCGAACGCTCAAAAGTGTTCTTCCAATGGCGTTCGAACGCTTGGCCGTTCGAACTCTCTTCTGGGCGTTCGAACGCTAGACCATTCAAACGCTGTTCTTGGGCGTTCGAACGCTCTCTGCGTTCAGTGACATGAACAGTAGCTGATTTTACAAATTTTCACCAAAAGCTTCTCAAATCAACTTCGATCCTTTTCAAGTTTTCTAAGGTACCAAACACAACTCAAGGGAACTAAATTAACTCAAAATGGGAGGAAAGAAACTATTAAAACCAAAGGGATCTAAGATTAAAATAACCCAAAACCCTAACATACAACACATATATATATATATGGATTTTTGAGCTTATACCTTTCCTTCCAAGCTTCCTTGAGCTTCAAATATGGTTTCTATTTGCCTTGATCCTCTTCCTTTTTCCTCTTCTTTCTTTCTTTCTCTTCTCTTCCTTTCCTCTCTTCTCTCTCTCTCTCTACCCGTGAATGGGTGTGTGTGTGTTGTGAAGGAGTGAAGAGTAAGTGTGTATATATCAGCTGAGACACATGGGATTTTATCCCATGTGGCTCCCCCATTCTAACTTTGGTGTTCCCTTTTTATTTCCCTGTTTTTATTGTGGGCGTTCGAACGCTCCTTTTTGGCGTTCGAACGCTCCTTTTTGGCGTTCGAACGCTTAGAAGGATTTGGCTTTGCAGGGTTCGAACGCTGTTGCTTACAGTTCGAAACATGCGAGACTTGAAATTTGGATTTTTGGCCTTACCGTTCGAACGCTCCGAATGTGCTGTCAATGGGCGTTCGAACGCCTAGGCAAAATACTCGACCGTTCGAACGCTCATCCTGGCGTTCGAACGCTAAGAAGGATCCTGGGCAGAATTTATAAGTTTAGGGCTTTTGAATATTGGCTAATCTAAATTGGTTCATTTAGACCTTTAAACTTATATTACTCCCTTTAATTATTATATACGTCATAATATACGTAATTAATGGGATTTACGGATGCGGGGTGTTACATGCTAAACCCAGAAAACTTCTGATTTTTGACAAATTCTTTGGTTGCTCTCAGTTCATTACTACTTCTATCTTCTTTGGATTCACATGAATTCCCTCTACAGAGATCACATGTCCCAAAAATGCTACTCTATCCGGCCAAAATTCACATTTACTAAACTTAACATATAACTATTTATTTCGTAAAGTTTGTAACACAAGTTTCAAATGCTTTTCAGTTCTTCTTGATTCCGAGAATAAACCAGTATATCATCAATAAAAATTATCACAAAGGAATTAAAAAAAGGTCAAAATACCCTATTCATCAGATCCATAAAAATAGTAGGTGCATTCGTCATTCCAAAAGGCATTACCAAGAATTCATAATTACTATACGAAATGCAGTTTTTGAAACATCAATATCTTTCACTTTCAGCTGATGATACCGAGGTAAATGATATTTGTTCTTCATTGTAACTTGATTCAATTGTCTATAATCTATACACAGTCTTAAAGTACCATCCTTCTTCTTGACAAATAGAACTTGTATACCCCAAGGCAAAAAACTTGGTTGAATGAAACCTTTCTCAAGAAAGTCTTACAATTGTACTTTCAACTCTCACAATTCAGAAGGTCCCATTCTATATGGTACTATAGAAATGGGTGTAGTTCCCAACAATAATTCAATAGAAAATTCCACCTTCCTATTTGGTACCACCCCTAGAAGTTCATATGGAAACATATTTGGAAAGTATTGAACAACAACAAGATCAGATCACTTCAATTCTGCTTTAGTTGTATCAATAATATATGTAAGATATCCCTCACATCCTTTTTGTAATAATTTCCTTACTTTTACAGCCGAAATCAAACAAGTTGGAACTATATCCCGTTCACCTTGAAATTTAAACTCCAATTCATTTGGAATTCTAAAAATTACTTCCTTCTTAAAATAGTCAATATGTAACACCCCGCATCCGTACATCCCATTAATTACATATATTATGACGTGTATAATAATTAAAGGAAGTAATATAGGTTTAAGGGTCTAAATGAACCCATTTAGGTTAGCCAATATTCAAAAGCCCTAAACTTATAAATTCTGCCCAGGATCTTTCTTAGCGTTCGAACGCCAGGATGAGCGTTCGAACGGTCGAATATTTTGCCTAGGCATTCGAACGCCCATTGACAGCACATTTGGAGCGTTCGAACGGTAAGGCCAAAAATCCAAATTTCAAGTCTCGCATGTTTCGAACTGTAAGCAACAGCGTTCGAACCCTACCAAGCCAAATCCTTCTAAGCGTTCGAACGCCAAAAAGGAGCGTTCGAACGCCCACAGTGAAAACGGGGAAATAAAAACGGAACACCAAAGTTAGAATAGGGGAGCCACATGGGATAAAATCCCATGTGTCTCAGCTGATATATACACACTTACTCTTCGCTCCTTCACAACACACACACACCCATTCACGGGTAGAGAGAGAGAGAAGAGAGGAAAGGAAGAGAAGAGAAAGAAAGAAAGAAGAGGAAAAAGGAAGAGGATCAAGGCAAATAGAAACCATATTTGAAGCTCAAGGAAGTTTGGAAGGAAATGTATAAGCTCAAAAATCCATATATATATATGTGTTGTATGTTAGGGTTTTGGGTTATTTTAATCTTAGATCCCTTTAGTTTTAATAGTTTCTTTCCTCCCATTTTGAGTTATTTTAGTTCCCTTGAGTTGTATTTGGTACCTTAGAAAACTTGAAAAGGATTGGAGTTGATTGGGAAGCTTTTGGTGAAAATTTGTAAAATCAGCTACTGTTCATATCACTGAACGCAGAGAGCGTTCGAACGCCCAAGAACAGCGTTCGAACGGTCTAGCGTTCGAACGCCCAGAAGAGAGTTCGAACGGCCAAGCGTTCGAACCCCATTGGAAGAACACTTTTGAGCGTTCAAACGCCCAGACCATTTTTAGGCAGAGTTGAACTTTTTCCCTAAGGCTTAGTGAGTTAGACCAAGGTATTTTAGGTAATTAATTGACCTATATAAGTCCTTAGACCATGTTAAGAGATTTTTAACCTAGTATTAATAATTCCTTACTTCGCATGTAGGAACGCCGAGCGTAGAACGTAACCAAGGAATCCCGGTTGAGTAACACGATGCTATGAACAAAACTATGTATTTTCAAAATGTTTTCAAAGTATATTATGTATGTACAAACGTTTTCCATGCTTTCAATGCATCAAATGTATTTGCAATGTAAATGCCATGTCTTGCAAAAGTATGCCAATGTTTATGCTATGTATGAAAACCCATGTATGCTTGGTTTATACGAAAACAAGTATGTTCAAATTTTATGCATGTGACACTCGGGGTCCCCACTGACGGGACTTAAACCAAGTCAGCCAGTCCTAAAAGGTAGATGGGAGGACGTGAAATAAAGTCATCTACAAAAGAGATATCTCAGGCCTAAAGAGCCACCCGACCTATATGGTCATCATGTCATGCCGGGTTGTTACGTTTTATGATATGCTATGTATATTTATGAAAGCATGTGATGCCATGTTTATGAAAGTTAAATTTTCAAGAAATGTATACGATGCTCACATTGCTTACGCTATACTATGCTATGTATGATATGAAAATGATCCATGGTATTTTACGTTCATGTATTCGTTGTTATTCACTAAGCTTTGGCTTATGGTTTAGAAAAACAAATTTCAGGTAGTCAATCCGAGGAGCCGAAAGGAGGTTGAACAAGTCAGACTTAGTTTTGTAAGCCCGAGAGGCTTTATGTTGTATTGTGAGGATGAGACCCTATGTTATGTAGTTTGTCTATGTAAGTTTGAAGTTTGATTTGGGATGTATGTAAATTGAAATACATAGGCACAGCTCTGTACACTGTATGGACATACACACTTTGATATTTTTAGATACTATGACGTTTCCGCGAAAAGAAAAATTATTAGCATTATAAATGCACATGCACAGGTGATCAACCGAAAGAAATGGTAAGTTGGCCTTGGTGGGTCAGCTGCCGACCATCACGCGCCCACGATCCGCATAGGCTGGGTTGTGGGGCGTGACACAATAGAAGCCTAGTATGAAGCTAACTAATCCATCTCCAAAATCAAATCAAAATCATGAATAGTCAATGGTATCAAATCAACTATCAACTCCTTATCATCAATTTTCAAAACACAATCCTTATATACGTCATCTACTAATATCATATCTCCCACTGGGGTAGACACAAGTAAAGGTTGAGGCAATGAGCTACATGGTCTATCTAGATGCATGCAAAATGCGGTAGAAACAAATGAATGAGTAGCACCCGGATCTATCAACATTTCACGCCTCGCAACCCGGCCTAAACGAATCGTGGGCACGTGATGGTCGGCGGCTAGCCGCCAAGGACAACTTACCTTAAACCTGTGCATACTCAATAAAAATTATAGTAAATTTTTTGTAGAAACGTAATAATACTGAAAATAAATAAAGTGATGTACATCTACTGTATATAGAGTTGTGCCTGCGTATTTAAACTTTACATACATCCCAAGCTAAACCTTACTTATACATAACTTCGATACATAAATTTGGGTCTAACCCATACAATACATCACAAGGCCTTTAGGCTACAAAACTAAAGTTTTCTTGCTATCTTCTTTTTACAGTTGGTTCCCTGAAAATATTTTTGAAAACGTAAGTTAAAGCTTAGTGAATAACAGCAGATGCATGAACATAAAATACCATAGATCATATCATATCATATATATATCATTTTAACTAGAGCAAGTGAGCAAAGCATAACTTTTCTTAAACTTGAGGCTTGCCTCAACATGGCATCACTTGCATTCGAAATCATGCATATCATATCTGAAAATGTAACAACTCGGCTGAACTGGGTGACCATATAGGTCGGGTGACTCTTTAGGCCTGAGATCTCTATATAGAATGGAACTTATTTTACGTCCCCCACCTACCTTATGACACTTAGACTAGATTAAGGTCCCACCACGGGGCCCCCCGAGTGTCACATGTATTCATACTTTGAACATACTTTGTCATTCATGAAATTGAGCATCCATGGGTTTTTGATACATAACATAATAGCATTTGCATACTTTTCAAAGTCATGGCATTCATATCGTAATATATTCTTTTAATGCATCAAAAACATAGAAAACTTTTGCATTTACATAGTATGTTTGGAAACACTTTTTGAAAGTACATAATTTTATTCATGGCATCGTGTTACTCACTTGAGTTTCCTTGGTTGAGTGCTAGATCACGTGTTCGTACATACAAGACATAAGATATATCAATATTGGTTTAATA
This sequence comes from Actinidia polygama, assembly GCA_030159135.1. Classification (NCBI taxonomy): domain Eukaryota; kingdom Viridiplantae; phylum Streptophyta; class Magnoliopsida; order Ericales; family Actinidiaceae; genus Actinidia; species Actinidia polygama. The sequence goes on along the minus strand of BRYF01000016.1, from coordinate 27,256,220 downwards.
TTCTAAATGTGAACTAATCAAACTAATAAAACTTCCTAATCAACGTACATATTTGTTTTAGGTCCAACCCTCTCGAAAATGGCCTAAAGTCTCTAAGCGTTAGTAAGAAGGGTATAACATAACATGGTTGTACTTAGGAGGTTTTAGGAGAAAGGGTTCAAAATTGTCTAAAATTGGTCTGGGCGTTCGAACGCTAGTTCTGGCGTTCGAACGTTAAGGCTAAACTGTGCTCACCGTTCCAACGATCAAAAGTATGCTGGAAGTGGCGTTCGAACGTTAAGGCTAAAAAGTCTGGACCGTTCGAACGCTGTTCTTGGGTGTTCGAACATTCCCTGCGTTCAACAATAGAAACAGTAACTAGGCTTTGAAATCTCTACCAAAACTCAATCAAACCTTCTCAAATCTTTAAGAGGCTTTTAGGATACTAAATATAACTTAAGCGGACTACAATAACTCAATTTCAACCATTAATTTGAACCCTATCATGCTAGATCTAACTTTAAAATCAAGTTAAAACCCTGACTATAAAACTTTTGGAGTTTTCCAACCCCCCCTTTCAATTCCACTTGATTTGAATCCAAAAACATGTTATTTAACTCGTTTGAGATTCAAGGGAGTCTTATAAAATTATTATACATTTACACACTTGAACTCATAAGGATTTGAATTTCTTACCTTCTTCCAAAGCTTTCCCAAGTTTTTAAATGGCTTCTCTTGACTTGGATGTAGATTTCCAATCTCTTCTCTCTCTCTTCTTCCTTCCTCTTTCATTTCTTTTCTTTTCTTTCTTCTCTTTTCTCTTTCTTTTCTTTCCTCTTTATCTCTCTCTCCCTTCGAGTGTGTATGTGTGTGGTCGAGGAAGTGTTTGTATGCATGTATATTTTTGCTGAGACACATGAGAAATTATCTCATGTGGCTTCCCCCATTGTAAGTCTAGTGTTCCTCTTTCTATTTTTTATTTTCTATAGTGACTATTCGAACGCTACTTTACAGTGTTCGAACGCTAAGAAGGATTTTGGCCCTAGCGTTCGAACCGTTCGAACGCTAGGAAGGATTTTAGTTAGGCAGCGTTAGAACGTCCTGCTCACAGTTCGATATCCCCGTGAGCTTGACATTCGCATTTTGGCCTCATCGTTCGAACGTTCATATTGGCGTTCAAATGCTAAAAAGGATTTGGTATGACCGTTCGAACGCTCATTCTGACGTTCGAACACTAAGAAGAAATTTGGGCAAAAACTTAAAGTCTTAAGGTTTTGAAGATTTCTCATTTCAAATGGTTCTCTTTGCTCTCTAATTTCTAATAATCTACCCTAATCATTGTACATGTCATAATATATTTTATTAATGGAATTTACAGATTCAGGGTATTACACAACACATATGTTTTCTCATTATTGACTGATAGCGTACCTGTTACCACATTAGAAGTGGCTTGACTATCTTTTTGTGTCATGGCATAAACTCGAGCTTGAGCACGTGGTTCAAAAGTAGTTTCTTGCCCTTGTCATGCACCTCCACTGTTGTGGTAGTATCTATAAACCTTTGTCCTGATGCTCTACCTCCAGAATCAAACCTCCTCTTCTTAAATTGTTCTTGTCTTCCCAACAATTCCTTAACGTCACATTCTACAATTTTAGTCTTGTTCACCAATTCCGCATATCTAGTAATCTCAAATACAGATACACGGTCCCAGATCGGCAAATCTAAGCCCTGTTTAAATTGCCTACACTTTGCATCTTCAGCACATACTAACTCAGGTGCAAATCGAGACAAAGCTGTGAATTGCTCTTCATACACCACTACTAACATTCGCCCTTACTTCAGTGTAACGAAGTATTGCTCTTTCTGAGTACGGTAAATGCGAGAAAAATATTGATCATTGAAGATTTCCACAAACTATTGCCATGTAATCGGACGTCCTCCATGTTGGGCATTCAGCATTCGCCTTATAGCCTCCCACTTATTCCGTGCCCCTCCCTTCAATATAAATGTGGCCAAAGAAAATTTTTGTTCTTTAGTTACTTCCATCACTTCAAAAATAGCATCTAACTTTTTTAGCCATTCCTTAACCACTAATGGATCAGTTGCTCACATAAATTCAGATGGATTCAACTTGTTCATGCAATGTCGTACCTCGTGCTGGTCTTGCTATCTGATATTCCATATATTGTGCCATCAGAGTAGCCAATTTGTCTGGTGCATCAGGCTGATTTTGAACACGTGGTTCATTCTCTCCTTCTCCCACTCCTCTAACTGGATTTGATGACTCCTCATCTGCCATTTTTTCTTTCTTTTTGCATCAAATCAGGATTAGTACATTCAATATATAATTTCACACATTCCCTTACCAACCTACCCAACTCCAACTATACCTTATGGTTCACTGCAATCATAGATACCAACGTGATACCATAGCCTTAGTTATATACTTTGGCTTTAAACCACAACTCTAATACCAAGTTATCACACCCCTAACCTAATTAAACATAATTAAAGCTAATTAGATGGGATGTAATCGCACAGGTCTCCATATCTGCGAACGACTCCTAATATCCACCACATACTCAAAAGCATAAAACTTACATCATTAACATTCTCTGATAATTAAAACTAAAAACCATAAAATAAACATATATACATCATAAACTCATTAACTCATGTTAAAAGAAAACATAAAACAAGTTATACAACTCAACTCTAAAATCTCTACCAAAATACTAACAAGGTTCAAGAAAACATAAGGGCGAGAACTTTCCCAAGTTCTTCCAACCACGTCCAAACCCAACTAGGAAAGCACCAGTAGCTAAAACTGTGACCACAGTGAACCAGACAGCTATCCATATCCCATCACCTGCCAAAACAATCTGTGTAGGTGTGAGCTAAAAGTCAACATGCTCACAACAAATAATCAAACTCATAAGGAATGAGATAAACATGCCATACCTCATAGATATCCAAAAGTATAGAATGACAATACAATGATGCATCACCCACATGTGCGCGCAAGTTTAGATAATGTTGGTCTAATTATCGACGGCTCATTATCAAGGATTCCCCATATTGACACCCTTTTTGATCAACCCCACATCGGTTAATCATTAGGTTAGCCCCACATCGGCAAAACCTTTCTCCATGTAATGCATTGGCATACAATATACATTACCAAATTATATATAACCTCTCATATAATGCCACCTCATAAGCATGTCATCATCAACGCATATCATTATGAACATTAACGTCAAATCAATCAATTCAATATGAATACGATTATTTGTAATTTTCCACCTGTCACTGCACAAACACCGCGATAAAATTACGCTTTAGGTTGCCCCAAAGGCCTTTTCCCTTCCTTAGCTCCTGTCATTCACAATTTCATCCGTGCACGAATACAATGTATAAATCATCAATGATAACAACATAACATATGCACTGTCCACACCCCTCATACAAAGCTTAAATGAGCTTAACTAGTACTTACAAAATGCAATACCCCCTCCCAATGCAATGCTAAGTCAACATAATAATCCCTCTCAGGCTCCAATGCAATGCATCAATGTGATGCGTCATAAACCTAGGTGTTTCAAAGTACTGAGAGCAAAATTGCCCCAAAAATAAGCTGGCGTTCGAATGCCTCTTTCTATCATTTGAACGCTACTCTCACAATGCATGGCATTTGAATTCCTCCCTCAACATTCGAACACTCACCCAAAATGGCCTGGCATTTGAATGCTCTACGCAGCATTTGATAATCTTGATATCTAAATTTCCCAAAATTAGCCTGGCATTCGAACGCTCCCTAAAGGCGTTCAAACGCTACCCTTAACTGGATTGGCATTTGAACGCTGCGTTCGAACGCTAACCTATTTGGCCTGGCATTTGAACGTCAAGAAGTTCATTTTGTTTGAATTAACTTAGCGTTCAAATGCTCTGCACAGTGTTCGAGCAGAGCATTCGAACGATCTAGAATTCTCCTGGTTCAAAAATGGATTCTTTTATGCTAAGCTATCCAACCCCAAATTACCTCAACACATTTCCACATGAGGTCTAAAGTTGAAAAATGGTGTGAAGAAGTTATGACCAAGATTCAATCACTCTAAAGCACACAAAACATGGATGAATTGGGTCTCCCATGGGGAAACCCTCGCTTCCTTCTTATTTCTCCTCCCTCTATTTCCATGGCTATGACACACACACACATGCTAGAATTCAACTCAATGAACATAGAACAACATGAGATTTACCTATTATGATGCGGACAAGATGAATCCCTTCAATTCTCTCATTCTTCCCTCTTTTTCCTTCTTATTTCTCTCTTCTTTCTCTCAAGTGTTTAAACCTTCCAATCACCTTAATTCTATCTCTCTCCTCTCTTATCATGGCAGCCATAATAGATACAAAGTTGTATCTATTGTCCACATGGCTCTCT
>BRYF01000016.1:27221791-27229291 GCA_030159135.1 Actinidia polygama | reverse complement strand
AATTTTAAAAATACGTGTAAATGCGGTATTTTGGGGGTATTGGGAGTTTTAAATTGTACTAGACATAGTATTTGATAATAAGTCTTAAAATAGAAAAAACATATCAAAGAAATGAGAGAAAAATTGGAATTTACCTCATTGAAATAATAGGAATATTTGTTTCGATATTGAATTCCTCCCGATTTTCTTTCCCTTCTTCAGTTTCTTTCTTTCTTTCTTTCTTTCTTTCCCTTATGAGCTCTCTCTTATCTCAGCTTTTCTTTCTCTCTTTTTCCTTTCTCTCTTTTTCTACGCCTCTATTTTTTTTCTTTTACTTCCATGTGAAGGTGCTGTCAGCATCACTTATAACCACACACACATATGGGATAGCCATACTGTGAGACCCTAAACCTCTAAATCTCATCATCAGTTTATTTTCATGCATATATGTAAGGCGATTAAACTAATTGAGGTGCTTAATCACCTTAGTCTAATGAGTGTGAGGCATGGTGGACTTTTCATATTTTAAGTAGGATTAGTGGGTGGTTAGTGCATGATTAATTATACTAATTCATGACTAATCCATGACTAATTATGATTAATTAGCTTAAGTAGGGTGATTAGTGAGGTGCTAGATAAGTGTGTGGGGAGTGTGTGCATGTGTGGGGAGTGTGTGCAAGTGTGTGAAGTGTATGTATAAGTGTGTGTGAGTGTGTGGAGTGTGTGTGTGGAGTGTGTGTATGAGTATGAGGTGTATGTGTGGGTGTACATGTGTGAGTGTGACATGTAGGCAAAATAGATACAACCTTGTATCTATATGGTTGCCAAAGCATGAGAGAAGAGAGAGAAGAGAGGAGCTTGTGTTCTTGAAGCTTGAGAGAAAGAAAAGAGAAAGAAAAAAGAGAAAAAAAGGAGAGAAGAGATGGGAGAGTTGGAACCATCTTGTTTTCATTAATCAAGGTGAGTTTTATCTTGTTTTATGTCATTTAGTTGCATTCCTAGCTTGTGTGTATATGTGTTGGCCATGGAAATGGAGTGAGGAGGAAGAAGGTGGAAAAGAGGATTAGAGTTTCCATGGTGGAGACCCAATTCATCCATGTTTTCGTGTGTTTTAGTTTGTTAGTGTCTTGTTCATAGTATTTCCCCTCCATTTGGAATCATATGGGTGTATATTGAAGGTATTTGAGGTTGGAAAGTATGGTGGAGGGGGACTTTATTTTTTAACCAAGAACATGTCTTACCGTTCGAATGCTGCATAGAGTGTTCGAACGCTAGGTTAAAAAGGAACCAAACTGGCTTCTAGACATTCGAACGCGGCATTTGAACGCTAAGTCAGTATAGGGGAACGTTTGAACGCTGCACAGGGCATTCGAATGATGAGAAGAAAAATGGCTAATTAGGGTTCGAATGCCTCTGTGTAGTGTTCAACAATCCCGAGGACTTGAAAAATGACCTCAAGCCTTGGGGTTCGAACGTGGCATTCGAATGCCAAGTAGAAAAGGTTAGGGTTCGAATGCGGCATTCGAACGGTGGGTTAAATGAAGGGTAGCATTCCAATGCTAGCAGTTATTTTGGGTAATTTGGCTTGTATATCCTTCATATACCTAAGTCTAGTTTGTATACCTTGATGCACCACATTGAGACTTGATGCATCACATTGATGCATTGCATGGGGGCAGGTGAGGAGACATGGATAGCTATCTGGTTCATTGTGGTCGTGGTCCTAGACGTGGTGATCTTCTTGGTTGGCTTGGGATGTCATTGGTAGAACTTAGGACAATTCTTGCCCTTCTACAGTTTTGTCTAGCCATGTGTCTATTGCATAAATATTAGGTTGTAAAGAGAATGTGTTTATATTTTAGTTTAGAATATGTATATATGTTTGTCTTTTGGTGTTGGCTTTAAACTAGTAGTGAATGAGTATTTATATAATCTTATCTTATGGAGTTTGGTTTTAATATTCAGTGAATGGGTAATTATATTCTCTTTGTCTATTGAATATGTGATGAATATCAGGTATCGTTTGCAGTCATGGTGGCCTGTGCAATCACGTTCCATCTAATTAGTATTAATCATATTTAATTAGGTTGGGGTGGCAGCTTGGTATCAGAGTTGTCGTTTAAAGACAAAGTATATAACCGAGGCTATAATGTGGTGTTGATGTCTAGAATCACAGTGAACCATAGGGTGTTATCGGGTGTTGTAGGAGTTGGGTAGGCTTTTAAGGGAATGTGTGATATTATATATTGGATGGTCTAAATCTGAATTGATGCAGAAAGAAAGAATAGCGGATGAGAAGTCATCAAATTCAATTAGAGGAATGGAAGAAGGGGAGCATGAACCATGTGTTAAGAATTAACCTAATGCAACAGAGAGATTAGCCACTTTGATGGCACAATATATGGAGTATCAGATGGCAAGGCTGGTAAGGGCAACTAATCCATTGGTGGCTGAGGAGTGGTTTAAGAAACTAGATGCTATTTTTGAAGTGATGGAAGTGATTGAAGAGCAGAAACTATCTTTGGCCACATTCATATTGAAGGGAGAGGCACAAAATTGGTGGGAAGCTATGAGGAGAATGCAGAATGCACAACTTGAAGGAGTTCAGATTACATGGCAACAGTTTGTGGGGATCTTCAATAATCAATACTTTCCTCGCATCTATCGTACTCATAAAGAGCAAGACTTCATTACTTTGAAACAAGGAAGAATGACAGTGGTGGAGTCTGAAAAACAATTTACTGCTTTGTCTTGATTTGCACCTGAGTTAGTATGTGCTGAAGATGTTAAGTCTTGTGGCCTATGGGCCTTACGTTATGTAGAAATGTACGGCCATAACATGTATAATTTAATTTGACCATAAGATGTATGTAAATGGTTGAACTTAGGCACAACTCTGTATATTGATGTGCACGTCACACTTCTCTATTTTTAGATATTATGACGTTTCTACAAAAGAAAAATTTATATCATTTTAAATAAAAATGCACAAGTGATTAACCAAAAGACAAGTGGCCTTGGGGGCCAGCCGCCGGCCATCACGTGCCCACGATCCACATAGGCCGGGTTGCGGGGCGCAATCAGAGTGGTATCAGAGCATAAGGTTGACACCTTATAGTCAAGTTATGTTTATCAGAGCAATAGGTTTACACCGTATACAGAGTAATAGGTTAACATCGTACACCAAGCTACAAAATGACACTCTGAGATTAAGTCATGTCTATTAGGGCGATAAGTTGACACCGTAAGATCAAGTCATGTTTAGGACGCCATAAGATCGAGTCATACCTAGGTAGGAATCTAGGATCGACTAGGGCATGTCATATGTAGTATACGAGTTACGACTTACTGAAGTGTATTTTAGCTACTATTAGGAGGAATGTCTAAGCGTTAGACATGTATGTTGTTAGCCACGCTACCATGAAAGGAAAACCGTAGAAGGGTAGTAATGCTCAAAAACTAAATTGACGTATAGAAGGAAACCCTAGAAGAAATGATTCAAGTAGATCAGAATGCTCAAAGCATATTACAATTACGATTGTGATGGTGTTTCTAGTTTACTAGAGAAATTATTATTTTGATGTCATACTCAGGTACAATGATCTTGAATTCTAGATGCACAGATGTTCATAAATTTGGAGTTATATCTTGAAGCTTAGAAATTCACGATTCTAATTTAAAAACACAGAATTAAGATTTAGAAAGACAACGGTATCACTGACAAGTTAAGTAAAATAGAATGTAAAGAGAGATGTAATCGATTTTTCATTATGTGAATGATTATGGTCGGTATAAGTTTTATTTTATTGAAGTAATAGGATTTTGTATCTGACTAAGTGTATATGTGTTTCTTCTTGAGAGACGCTTGATGATGTTATGTGGGAGTACGGATTAATCTTTTTAATGGTTGAACTGTTTCACATGTTACTGTCATCGATTTAAGGATGAGGAATGTAAAAATCGTACGAGTTAGTTCAAATCAATTAGGACATTTTACCTCAGGACTTTTCCTTGGGATGTAATTGCGGGATCTATATGAAATACTCTAACTTAAAGTAAATTGGAGGACTTTCACCTCATTGTGGTTTGATACAAGGACTTGAATTTATGCAAAGATGAGATCAACCTAGACATTAGAGGACCAATTTTTCACGATTGAAATCATTATGTCTTTGAAGTTGTATGATGTAATAGATATCTTTTGATGGCTTGATACTTTCTATACTTGAAAGATGATACAGTTATCATTATGCTGAACGATTAAAAACTTGATGCGGTTGGAGAAGCTATGCCTCCTAGGAAGGAAGGCCGTAAAGGGGCGACAAAGCCCAAAAGCCGAATGGACCGTATAGAGAGGATCCTAGAAGGACTTGTTCAAATAGTCCAGGATGCTCTCAACAACACCGCCAATGCACCGAACATCGAACAATAACTACTGAAGGAGCATTGGATGAAATGACTCAATACCGAGGGAGTAGTAAAAAGAGGTTGGGACAAAACCTAAACATAGAACAAAGTTCAAAACGACAGAGTTCCAGATCTTCAAGTGGGAATTCATCAACTCCACAAGAAGACACTGGACACCAAGGGAACACGCCTAATAAAATACCAACTTGCCTAAACTGTCGAAAGAAGCATTGGGGCGCATGTCGTAAAGGAAGCACTACTTGTTATAAGTGTGGCCAAGAAGGGCACCGAATCAAAGATTGTCCACAGAGGAATAGGGCACAAAGAGCTGGAACATCAACGTCAACCTCAGTCCCACATCCTATAATTACAAGGAGGGATAATCAACTGCGGCAAGGCCAAGCCTCCGCACCTATGTCAGAGAACACTGCGGCTACTACCTTAGAAATGCCAGGTACACCCTTAGTAGTAGTCAACCTATACACGTCTTTATCGACAAACGCATTTCTCCACCATCCGTAGGCTTACAATTCATTCATTCCACAAAGGGATTCAGGGTTTATATATATATATTCTTAGTTGGAAGCAAGTTTCTCAATATATATCTGATGAATTACTTGACTCCTTAAAGGACAGGGAGATAGAATTTCACATTAATCTAAATTCGAATATTAGACCCATTTTCAAGACTCTCTACCATATATTTTCTTTAGGATAGAAAAGGTTGGAGGTTCGACTCCTAGACTGGTTAGAAGTAAAGGATTCAAAGTACTAGTACTTCACCTTGAGGTATAGACACACGAACATGAATACATCAAATATCAATACGGTCTATTCGGGGACATCCGATAAAATTGGAACGATATAGAGAAGATTAGCATGGGTTCTATATAAAGGATGACAAGCACAAATCGAGAAATGACCACTAAATCAGTATTGATAGGAGTTGTTAGGCAACGAGAATTCTGAACCAAGAATAAGTTTATGACCCTATATGCATGACTGATCACTATCCCTTAGCTATGAATAAAGATTAAATTAACTTGAAAGATTGATCGAGAGTTAGGGTCGCTATAACGAAGTCCTTAGAGTTAAAGTTGTCCCATTAGTACAAATGTTACACCAAAATCATGTGTAGATTAAGTATTGTGAATATGCCAATACACGACATCCTATTACCACGCTTATCATAGAATTAAGTTGAATAATCGAGTTTAGTACTCATTGTCGTTAGTAATGGAACGAGTGTATCAAGAGTTTAAAACTATTCGTCTATGATGTGTAACGAAAGAGATAGCGGAGTTGTAGTACGATGTCTACAATGTCAACGAGTCAAAGCAGAACATCAAAAGCCAGCGGAACCACTATAATCACTACCGATACCGGAATGGAAGTAGAAATATATCACCATGGATTTTGTAGTAGGATTAACGAATACGCCAAGGGGATAAGTCATTTTGGTAAAAAAAGAAAATTTCAAACTGAGATATATCGGACTGTTCCAAGTTCTTTAATGAATTGGAGTTGTTACCTATCATATTGCTTTTTCACCGAAGTTTTCACATGTTCACGATGTTTTTCATGTCGCAATGCTACGAAAATATGTTCACGATCCTACGCACGTGATAAATCATTATCCTTTAGAAATGAGTGAAGACTTGAGCTATGTCGAAAGACCGATCGAAATTGTAGATCGTCGCGACCAAGTTCTTAGGAACAAGGTCATAACCTTAGTACGAGTTATATGGCAGAACCATACGTGGGAGGAATCAACTTGGGAACGAGAAGATGAGATGCAAGAACGTTATCCGTCCCTATTTGAATGAATGTTGTGATAATTGAAGTACGTTATTAGAATAACTGAACAATTTTGATTTTCAGTATCAACATCTTTATTCCATCTTCATTTACCATTTTGAAAATTTCATCTACCCAAGCAATTCGGGGAAGGCCGACTTGGTTGGGAGAGTACCAAATGGGAAAACCATATTGTAGGCTGCCCAGACTGAGAAGGAAGTTAAGGCAGTCGCAACGAAATGTCGACCCCATAATCAGGCGCATTAACGATCACAAGTTAGGTATACAAGCGAAAAATTTTATCCGAGTGCACAACGGAAGCATGATGATGTTAGCCAAGTTTGAAGACAAACTTATTTTAAGGAGGGGAGAATGTAACACCCCGAATTTGTGAATTCCATTAATTGTCTTAAATACCCCACTTACAATAATTAAGGTGGACTAATTAAAAACGAAGAGTCAAAAAGACCAAATGTAAGTTAGAATTTTTCAAAAGCCTTTAACTTACAAATTCTGCCTAGTTTTCTTCTTAGCGTTCGAACGTTGAAAGGGGCGTTCGAACAGTCATCCAAATCCTTCTTGACGTTCGAATGCCAATATGAGCGTCCGAACGGTGAGGCCAAAAACAAAGATTTCAAGCTCTCACACATTTTGAACTGTAAGTAGGGTGTTCGAACCCTGATAAGCCAAATTCCTTCTTAGCATTCGAACTGGCATTCGAACGCTAGTGTCAAAAATCCTTCTTAGCGTTCGAACTCCAAAAAGGAGCGTTCGAACGGTAGCAGTAAAAATAGAGAATAAAGAGAGGAATACGAAATTAGAATGGGGGAGCCACATGGGATAAAATCCCATGTGTCTCAGCTGATATATACACAGCCACACAAACACTCACCCTCACTCCTTCACACACACACGTACGAAGAGAGAGGTGGAAAAGAGAAGAGAGAAAAGAAAAGAAAAGAGAGAAGAAAAGAGGAAGAAGCAAAAGAGAAGGAGATTGGGGCTTAGGGAAGCTTAACAAAGCTAAAAGGAGCTTGGAATGGGAGGTATAAGCTCAAAAACCCATGTATATATATATATGTATGTTGTATGTTAGGGTTTTGTTTGATTTTAAAACTTAGATCTACTAAGTTAGATTTTAAATTAAAAGTCCATTTTAAGATATGATAATGTCCTTGAGTTGTATATCATAGCCTTAGAGTTTAAGGTAGATTCAAGTTAGTTTGATTAAGTTTTTGGTAAAAATTATAAGTTCAGCTATTGTTCCTAATGTTCCACGCAGGGAGCGTTCAAACGCCCAAGAACATTGTTCGAACG
>BRYF01000016.1:27201791-27204291 GCA_030159135.1 Actinidia polygama | reverse complement strand
TCATTTTTCCTTGCACCAAGTTTAGAAATTCTTGAATTTTCTGATCTCGTACCATTTCAGAAAAATATTCCTCATTGAATACTTCTAAAAACCTCGGCCATTGCCATATTGGCTCCAACGGCTTCTTCAATTGCCACCATATCAAAGCAGCTCCTTCAAAAGTGAACGTGGCGAATACTACTTTCTGTTTCTCCGTGCATGGTAGAACTTCAAACACTCTCTCGATTTTCAAGAGCCAAGACTCTACGGCCATGGGATCGGGTGTTCCATAGAAAGTCGGGGGCCTTAACTGCTGAAACTGCTTAATTCTTGTACGTGGCATCGCCCCAGCTCCTGGCATTTGCATTGCAGGTTGTTGTGGTGCGTCATCGTGGTTATTGTTATTGTGGACATCGTGGACCACTTGGACGAGTCCTTCTAAAATCCTCTCTATACGGTCTACTCGATCTTCGGGGTCTACTGCCCCTCTACGGCCTCGGCCTCTTCTAGGCGGCATAACTTCTACAATCACATCAACCATTTAGACATGTCTTTTAACAATTTTTATATTACGTCTTAGCATGGGATAGCATAAAATATAACATGCAACACATAGTCATATATTCTCGTCGATCCTAGACTTCTATCTAGAATGACTCTATCGTAGGGGTAAACCTATAGCTCTGTGTACTGTGTAAACCTAATACTTTGATAAACATAACTTAACTCTAAGGTGTCAACCTTGGGCTCTGATACCACTCTTGTCACGCCCCGCAACCCGGCCTATACGGATCCTGGGGGCGTGATGGCCGGCAGCTGACCCACCAAGGCCAACTTACCATTTCTTCCGGTTGATCACCTGTGCATGTGCATTTATAATGCTAATAATTTTTTTTTCCGCGAAAACGTCATAGTATCTAAAATAACAAAGTGTGTGTGTCCATACAGTGTACAGAGTTGTGCCTATGTATTTCAATTTACATACATCCCAAATCAACTTCAAACTTACATAGACTAAATACATAACATAGGGTCTCGCCCTCACAATACAACATAAAGCTTCTCGGGCTTACAAAACTAAGTCTGACTTGTTCATCCTCCTTTCGGCTCCTCGGATTGACTACCTGAAATTTGTTTTTCTAAAACATAAGCCAAAGCTTAGTGAATAACAATGAATGCATGAACGTAAAATACCATGGATCATTTTCATATCATACATAGCATAGCATAGCGTAAGCAATGTGAGCATCGTATACATTTATTGAACATTTAACTTTCATAAACATGGCATCACATGCTTTCATAAACATACATAGCATATCATAAAAACGTAACAACCCGGCATGACATGATGACTATATAGGTCGGGTGGCTCTTTTGGCCGAGATATCTCTTTTGTAGATGGCTTTATTTCACGTCCTCCCATCTACCCTTTAGGACTGGCTGACTTTGTTTAATTCCCGTCAGTGAGGACCCCGAGTGTCACATGCATATAATTTGAACATACTTGTTTTCGTATAAACCAAGCATCCATGGATTTTCATACATAGCATAAACATTGCATACTTTTGCAAGACATGGCATTTACATTGCAAATACATTTAATGCATTGAAAGCATGGAAAACATTTGTACATACATAATATACTTTGAAAACGTTTTGAAAATACATAATTTTGTTCGTAGCATCGTGTTACTCACCTGGGATTCCTTGGTTAGATTTTACGCTCGGCATTCCTACATGTAAGGGAAGGAATTATCACTCTTATGTACAATAATAATTAACCGGCATAATGTAAACTTTTGGTTAAATCTAGGTATTATCGTTCTAGGTCCAACCCTCTTGGACATGTACTTAAAGTCTCCAAATGTTAGCCCGATTGGCCTGTCATACTATGATTGTAATTATGAAGTTTTAAGGTAAAAGGTCAAATCTGCCTAATTTCTGGCCTGGCGTTCGAACGCTCAAAAGTGTTCTACCAGTGGCGTTCGAACGCTTGGACGTTCGAACGCTGTTCTTGGGCGTTCGAACGCTCCCTGCGTTCAGTGACATGAACAGTAGCTGATCTTACAAATTTTCACCAAAAGCTTCTCAAATCAACTTCGATCCTTTTCAAGTTTTCTAAGGTACCAAACACAACTCAAGGGAACTAAATTAACTCAAAATGGGAGGAAAGAAACTATTAAAACCAAAGGGATCTAAGATTAAAATAACCCAAAACCCTAACATACAACACATATATATATATGGATTTTTGAGCTTATACCTTTCCTTCCAAGCTTCCTTGAGCTTCAAATATGGTTTCTATTTGCCTTGATCCTCTTCCTTTTTTCCCTTTTCTTTCTTTCTTTCTCTTCTCTTTCTTTCCTCTCTTCTCTCTCTCTCTCTCCCCGTGAATGGGTGTGTGTGTGTTGTGAAGGAGTGAAGAGAATGAATATGTGTATATGTGTGGCTGTGAAAGTTGGGTGGGATTTGATCCCATGTAATTTCCCCATTTTAACTTCGTGTTCCCTTTTTCATT
>BRYF01000016.1:27096791-27106791 GCA_030159135.1 Actinidia polygama | reverse complement strand
AGAAGACTGGACAAAATTTAAAGTTTTAAAGTTTTGAAGATTGCTCATTTCAAATGGTTCTCTTTGGTCTCTAATTTTTAATGATCTAATATAATCATTGTACATATCATAGTATATTTTATGAATAGAATTTACAGATTCAGGGTGTTACAATCTTAACACTCCATAACTCTTCCCAAAAGTTACAGAGAAATTTTGATCGCAAATATGCGGCAGTAGGATATAGTTGGCAGAGCTGCAGATGCCATCTCTTAAAAAATTACACAACAAACACTTGAGTTAACTTATTATTCAAATATGACCCCAAAATTTATTTGCATAATGCACACAAAAAAAGATATCAACTGAAACAATTATTTCCTACTAATATCACATAGAACCAAACGATTTTTTTTGTTAATAATATCTATTGAGTCTTATAATTAAATTGACAATAATGTCATGATGAACAAATGTGCACATCATAGTTATATATATTATCTAGTTTGATACTTTACATGATCCTTAGATAATATATTTAGTGTCATATATGACATCACTTCAGATAGTAATTAAATGCAGTACGCAAGTGTTGTCACCATACTATTAATCTTATATTGAATAACCAAAAATTGAAATATTCATAAACATTCCAAACAAATTAAAGAAAATAAGTATTTTAAATAAATGTAGAGGTTATGACATAGTTTATTTAAATAAAAAAATCGATTGACTTTGTTTATTTAAAGAAGGACAGTTATTTAATACATATTGGGTAAATTTTACTGACCTCGCATGAGATTTATGATAAATACCTTTGATTTAGGGCTTTTAAATTTTTTTCTCAATACACTCATTAAGATAAATAAATATTCTCTCTTTTGTTTTATAAAATAATAACTGATAAATAATTTATTTTTTAAGTATGTTTAGATTATGAACACTTAAAAATTAAAATATTTAGATTATTTTTTTAAAAAAACTATTGATAGCAAAGTTTTATTTTTTAAGTATATTTTTATTAGGAGTACTTATAAAATAAACTATTTAGGTAAAAAAATATTGATCGATTTTTTTTTAAAAAAAGATTTATTAATAAAGAAAAATAGTTTAAAATAAGTTATATTTTGAGAAAAAAAGATAACATTAATTAATCTTAATAGGTGTATAGAGAATTTTTTTTGAAAGCTCTAAATCAAATGGCACATTTGTTATTTTTGGACAACCATAAGCTTTAGAAATAAACTCGACATTAATTTCAAAAGTAAGAGAGGTGAGTGTTATTTTTAAAATTATAGGGAAGGTGATTGTATTTGTCAAAAATTTCAGGGAAGTTCAGTGAAATTTACCCATAAATATTTTAAGAATTTGGTCGTAATGAAATTGCTTAGAAGTTTTGGTGTGTTGTCATAATGAAATATTTTAAAATTTTGATCATAATGACATTTACCCACAACTTAGAATAATAGTTGTGGGAGTGTTATAGAGTATGATATTGAGGAAGATATTGCTACAGTTACAGAAGGAGAAGCTGATATTGTAGAAAAGGTTACAACCTACACTGGCATGGGTGGAATAAACAGAATCAAGAAAAGGCCAAGCTGGATGTTAGACTACATGGTATGGAATTAGTTGTTAACAGTTAGTTACCTAACTAACTGATAGACTGTTAGTGACTATAAATTTCTTTGAGCAGATTAAAGAATTTGTTAGCAGCAGTTCCAAGAAATAATCAATTACTGTAAAGGAGGGAAAAGTAGTTATGATTGTTTAGAAAAGTCTTGATTCTCATTCAATGTATAAATACCACTCTGTAAAAACTCATGGGGAAGATATGAAATTTTAGAATTCATTTTGTTGATAGGAGTTATCTCTAGACTCGAATTTAGAGACTTAATCTCTGTTTAATCAGAGTTCTTAACATTGGTGCTTTCATTGATCTATTCTTTCATCAAGTCGTCCATTTTAATGGCTGAAGGTACTAGGCAAGCAAAAATTGATGAGGTTATCAAAGGTTTTACTGAGTTTAGAAAGGAAACTGAAGTCCAAATTTGTGAAATCAATAATACAATTTCAAGATTTATGCAAGTTGTTGATCAGAGAATGAAGGAAATATCGAATCGTTCATAGCACACTTCTGAGGAGAATACCAGCAATCTGCTTACTTTCAACAACAATAACCATCAATTTTGTTCCATGAAAATTGAGGTTCCTCATTTCGATGGCTCAAATGTGTCTAGTTGGATATTCAAAATGGAGCAATTTTTTCAATTCTATAATACTCCTGAAGATCAGAGAGTTTTGATTTCTTCTTTTCATTTAGAAGGAACTGCTTTAAGCTGGTTTAAATGGATGCATTCAAATAGGTTCATTGAGTCTTGAAAAGGGTTTTTAAAAGCCATTAATCTCAGGTTTGGACCTTCCTTATATGAAGATCACAGAGGAGCTTTGTCTAAGTTACAGTAGATAACAATAGTATCAAATTATCAGGCTCGATTTGAAGAATTGTCCACGAAGGTACAAGGTATATCTGAACAGTTCTTATTGAGTTTCTTCATTTCAGGATTAAAACCTGAAATTAGATGTGAGATATTGGTGGCTCAACCACAATCTCTGTTACAAGATATGGCTCTAGCTAGATTGCAAGAGGACAAATTTAATGATTTGAAGCTTTATTTGAAATCTTCTTGGCAACGACCCTTATCCGATTTGTCACTAAATAAATCTCAAACATTGATATCTTCTATTTTATCCAAACCAGTAATTCAGAGCAGTTCACAGCAATCAAATAATCTGTCTTTACCTATAAAATGATTGTCTCCTACAGAATTGAAGGCTAGGAGGGAAAAAGGGTTGTGTTACAATTGTGATGATAAATATTCACTTGGTCATAAATGTAAATCCAGATTTTTTTTTATTATTGGAGATGAAGATGAACAAGATGATTCAATCTTAGAGGAATTGAATACAATAGAAGATTCTGCTATCTCTGGAAGTCCTGGCAGTCCAGATGTAAGTATGCATGCTTTATCTGGTCATATTAGCCCCAGGACTATGAGGGTGAAAGGAACAATCAACAATTATTACGTCAATGTTCTTTTTGACAGTGGTAGTACTCATAATTTCATCCAAGAAAGGGTTGCTAAGCAACTGGGATTGTCTATTTTTTCTACCAACCCATTTAGAGTGTACATTGGTAATGGTGACTATTTGAATTGTGACAGCAAATGTACAGAAATGAAGCTTTGTTTGCAGGGACATAAGTTTGGCATGGATTTGTTTATTTTACCAGTTCAAGGAGCTGATATAGTATTGGGAATTCAATGGTTGGAACTTTTGAGATCAGTGGTAACTAATTACAAATTATTGATTATGGATTTTCATTGGAATGGTAAGGAAGTACATTTGATGGGGGAGCCACAAGTTAGTGATGAGTTCTTACCTGGTAAACAGCTTATGAAATTGACAAAATGTCAGAGTATTGCATCCTTGTTTCATCTCAAAGCCGTTGAATGTGAAGACTCAATTATTGATACACCATTGTGTGTACAACCAATATTGCAGCAGTATGCTTATCTTTTTTAGGAACCTTCCACATTATCTCCCTTTTGAGAAAATGACCATCAAATCCATTTAAAACCAGATGCTATACCTGTTAATGTAAGACCATATAGGTACCCACATTTTTAGAAATCCGAAATGGAGAAATTGGTTCAAGAAATATCTGCATCAAGGTATTATCAGACCCAATCAAAGCCCTTTTTCTTCACCAGTGCTTTTGGTTAAAAGAAGGATGGTTCTTGGAGGTTTTTGCATTGATTACAGAGCTCTAAATGCCATTACTATTAAAGACAATTTTTTTATTCCTACTATACATGAACTATTGGATGAATTGAAAAGAGCTGAAGTATTTTCTAAACTAGATTTGAGAGCTGGTTATCACCAAATTCCAGTAAAAGCTACGGATATACATAAGACTGCTTTTCGAACTCATCAAGGTCATTATGAATTCCTAGTTATGCCTTTTGGTTTAATGAATGCACCTTCAACTTTTCAGGCTACTATGAACAAGGTTTTTTCACCTTATCAAAGGAAGTTTGTTATAGTTTTTTTTATGATATTTTGGTCTATAGTTCGTCTATAACAAAGCATTTGGAACATTCACACATTGTGTTACAATGCTTAACTGATAATCAGTTGTTTGCAAAGAGTAGTAAGTGTCAGTTTTGTCAATCTTCCATTGAATACTTGTGTCACATAGTATCTGCTGAAGGTGTGAAACTAGATCCAAAGAAGATTCAGGCAATGATAGAGTGGCCTGCTCCTAAAAACCTAAAACAACTAAGAGGTTTTATAGGATTAACAGGCTATTACAGAAGAATTATTCAAGGATATGCAACCATTACTACACCACTGACTAATCTGTTAAAAAAAGATGCATTAGTGTGGGACTCTTTAGCTCATACCAGTTTTGAGGTACTAAAAATAAAGATGACTCAAGCTCCTGTACTAACTATGCCTGATTTTTCATTACCTTTTGAGCTAGAAACTGATGCTTCCAATTGTGCCATTGGAGCTGTATTAATGCAACAAGGTCATCCTATTGCTTTTTCAGTAAGAAGATGAGTTTAAAAATGTGTGCAGCATCTACATGTGTAAGGGAATTGTTTGCTATTACGGAAGTTGTGGTTTGCTATTACGGAAGCTGTGGCCAAATGGAGACACCACTTGCTGGGTAGTCAGTTTATTATCAAGACTGATCATAGAAGCCTCAAACATCTTATGGCTCAAGTAATTCAGACGCCTGAACAACATCATTATCTCAGCAAGTTACTTGGTTTTAATTACACAATTGTGTATAAGCCTGGAAAGGAAAACTCTATGACTGATGCTTTATCTAGAAGGGAGAATGTAGAAGGAGTTGCAGAATCAGGTATACTAATGATTTCTGATGGGGATCATTATGCGTTATCAACTATTACATGTAATTTGTTAGATACGTTAAAGAATGAGGTCCAACAAGATCCAGAATTACAATGTATAGTTAAGAATTGTGAGAATGGAATTGCAACTCAATATACTATTAAAGATGGTCTTCTATATTTTAAGAATAGATTGAGAATTGCATCTAATTCTGCCCTTAAGATAGTCATTCTTCAGGAGTTTCACAATTCCCCAATTGGTGGACATGCTGGGGTATTAAAAACCTTTATGAGAATCTTTTCCAATTTCTATTGGCCAAACCTCAGGGAGGATGTTAAGTAATAAGTTGGGCAGTGTTATGTTTTCCAGAAGATTAAATATCCCACTTCAAAAATTGTTGGTTATTGCAACTTTTACCCATCCCAAATCATGTGTGGGAAGACTTATCAATGGATTTTATCACTGGTTTGCCACCTTCTAAGGGTGCCACAGTCATACTAGTGGTGGTGGATATACTAACTAAGGCTGCTCACTATGAAGACTTTACCAACTGCATTTACAGCAATCACAATTGCCAATTTGTTCACTGATATGGTTATTAAGTATCATGGTTTTCCCTTATCCATCGTATTTGACAGAGATTCAGTCTTTCTGAGTAAGTTCTGAAAGACCTTATTTCGTTTGAGTAGCACTACTTTAAAATATAGCTCT
Organism: Actinidia polygama; assembly: GCA_030159135.1. Taxonomy (NCBI): domain Eukaryota; kingdom Viridiplantae; phylum Streptophyta; class Magnoliopsida; order Ericales; family Actinidiaceae; genus Actinidia; species Actinidia polygama. Next base: position 27,101,178 of record BRYF01000016.1, on the reverse strand, counting down.
ACTTATCATCCCCAAATGGATGGCCAAACAGAAGTAATGAGTAGGTGTTTAGAGCAGTATCTACGAGCTTTTACACACCAACATCCTCATAGTTGGACCAAGTTTTTAAGATGGGAAAAACTGTGGTGTAATACCTCTTTTCATTCTGCTACTGGTATGACACCATTACAGGCTTTATATGGCAAACCACCTCGTACTATTCAATCTTACAACTCAGGTTCTTTTGATATTAAGTTATAGATACTGAGATGATGACCAGAGAGGATTTGTTACTACAATTGAAATGCAATTTGTAAAGGCCAAGAGGAGGATGAAACAACAGGTTGATGGACACAGAAAAGATATAAATTTTCAAGGAGACTGGGTTATGGTAAAATTACACCCTTACAGGCAGCAATTTTTCGCTCAAAGATTGAATTATAAGTTGTGCCAGAGGTATTATGGTCCTTTTCAGGTTGTTAAACGAATTGGTCAGGTTGCTTATCAGTTGGAATTACCTACAAATAGCAAAGTACACCCAGTTTTTCATGTTTCTCATTTAAAACTATTTTCTGGGTCTACTTTAGCCTTTATGATTATGTAGATACCTGACATCAATTTGGACTATCAGTCCCTTCTAAGTCCAACAGCTATTATGAATAGCAGAGTGATTAACATAGATGATCAGTCTAAACATCAGGTCTTGGTCCAGTGGAAAGGATTGCCTTTGGAAGACAGTTCATGGGAAGATGTAGAAGTTCTTAGGGAGCTGTTTCCACACTTGAACTTGGAGGACCAAGTTCAGTCTGATGGGGAAAGAAATGTTAAAGAGTATGATATTGAGGAAGATGTTGCTACAGTTACAGAAAGAGAAGCTGATATTGTAGAAAAGGTTACAACCCACACTGGAATGGGTGGAATAAAGAGAATCAAGAAAAGGCCAAGCTGGATGTTAGACTACATGGTATATAATTAGTTGTTAACAGTTAGTTACCTAACTAACTGATAGACTATTAGTGACTGTAAATTTCTTTGAGCAGATTAAACAATCTGTTAGCAGCAGTTCCAAGAAATAATCAGTTACTGTAAAGGAGGGAAAAGTAGTTACGATTTTCTAGAAGAGTCTTGATTCTCATTCAATGTATAAATACCACTCTATAAAAACTCATGTGGAAGATATGAAATTTCAGAATTCATTTTGTTGATAGTAATTATCTCTAGACTCGAATTTAGAGACTTAATCTCTGTTTGATTAGAGTTCTTAACAGGGAGTCTGGCACTCAACTTTGTAAGGAGGAATCTGTCAATGAGTTCTCAAGCCACAAAAGTCTGTTATGCTAGCTACGCTTTTTTGTTTTTCTATTTTAACATTTACCAAAATTAGTTTTTGTGCCACTGCCATAGACCATAGTCAAAATTTTAACATACTTTTGTATAGAAAGGTCCCATGAGGAAGGTCACCTTGGGAAAGCCGATGTCTAGCTAACCTGTAGAAGTGCCCCATCTTGTTTTGTTTTCGGTACTAGAGGATAAAAATCCACGTCAGTTAGCTTATCAGGCCAGTTAATTGATATTTGGGGAAATTACAAAAAGACTAGAGTTTGACACTCTTATCAAATAATTCGTTTATTTTTAATTTATTCTTAATAAACCCTCACTTTTCACTTTCATAACAATCTTAGCTAACCATTATGATCTATTAAATTTCTTAATGGTCAAACCTAAATAGAAAGAGACAGATTTTTAAGCACAATACGAAGAGTCAAACTACCACTCACACAAAATTAATATCTCCATTTATCAAACACCCTCCAAATTACAATTGTTGTGGTAGAAATATGGAATAAACAACCAACAGTTAGAATTGCTCAGAAACTCGGTATTGACCTCGGTGACCTACGCAAGGAAACAAACGTCACCGGCCAGGGTGAGGCCGTTACAAACCCCTCCGGTGGGGAAATGAGACTGAGGTGAATATGCTAGACAAAGTAGAGTAAGAAAAATAGTAGAGTTATGGCTCAAAGAGTGAGAATATAGTTACCCTCTTGTAGTGAATGGTGAGTAGCATTTTATAAATGGAGAATTTTCAATCGTGCAAAAAGATCAAGGCGTAATCGTTGGATAACCAAATAAGAAAGTTGTAGCCAAGGATCACGGCGCAACAAGAGGAGAATGCCAAACGGAGATAGCACCGCGAATGTAAAAGACCTAGCAGAGATGAAGTCTCAAGGTCATCCCATCCTCAGAGTGGCCGGCGAGATTGATTAGCTCGGGATTGGCAATGTGAGAACCTATGGAGGACGTGGACGGCATTCAAGGAAGTCCGAGTTTAGTGAGGTGACCAAATTTAGATAAGCCAACATGATCTTGGCAACGTGGTTTCTTTAGCAGGTAAAGATTTTACCCCTCATCAGTTGCCTCCTACTCAAGATACCGAGGTGAAACACTTGGCATCATCTAGTAACAAATCATGGGGTGTTGATAGATGATGTAAGCACGTAATGATGGCATGTTTTTATAGGGTGACACATGGAGGTGCATTGATGATGGAGTGACCCTTCACCTGCAAATGGCGACTCTGACCTCGGTATGCGAAGCGTTGCCCAATCTTGTTCGTTGAAGCAAACAGATCTTAGCCCTTCGCTCTTCCTATAAATAGGGGCCTCTCCTATACCACGTACTTTTCTATTTCCTTCGCTTTAGAACTGCTGCTCTTACTCTGACATGACTTCAGCTCACCTCGCCCTTGTCACCTTGTACTTACTTAAGTCCTTCAGTAAGTATTATTCATCTGTCTTTAGTTTTCAGCCCTTAGTTTATGTTCGGCAACGTGGACGTAGCAGACTTAGAAAATACTCTCCCATCTTGGATATCTAACCATTTAGGAGAACAGTCTTACATGATGACCGAGGTCACCCAATACCCCTCCTCTCCTAGGGAGGATTCTTCTGATAATGAGGGAAGTCCCTCAACATACACCCAACCTCCACTTGAGAGGGAGACAAATATCATGACCTAAGGCGAGCTGGATCGCCTTCAGGAGTCATGCTCCTTCCCAGTTGGGATCCAAGTAAGGCTCCCTGAGGCGGATGTCATTGGCGCAGTGGTACTGTGGCAATTTAAAAAGTTTGCCCTTTCTCTAAATGAATTTAGGAAAATGTTCGGTGTCTTCAACAACCCAAAGCCATATTTTGGATGGCTTTATTTCAAGGCGATACCGAATTGAACGCTGCTCGGGGGTATCCCAACAACATCAAGGGATGGAAGAAGAAATTCTTCTTCATCTCAGGAGACAACTAGGAGTTTGTCCATGGACTATCTTGGGAGCTTGGAGTTCCGAGGATCCTAAGATCGTGGAGCACCCCAGGTCAGTCTTTGTTTAATGAATTACTCTTCAATTACCAAGCTTAACTTCTCTCTTTTTATCTAACATTGTGTCAAAACTTTCAAGTAAGTACTGCAACGTTTCTCTAGTTTTGACCGAGTTCGAGCAAGAGAGGTTTTATCAAATCTTTAGCACACTCGAGCAAGGATAGTTCTATCCAATTAAGGACATCCTTCACTCAAAGTATTTCCTTCGGAGTCCGAAAGGATGGCATCCAGCGGCGGGGATAATGCCAAGGAGAAGCCCGCAGGCGATGCTGTTCACGTTGTGGCCAACGAGGGTGAGTCCCACCTTTTTTGAGGTGATCCCTCCCTGAGGTGACTCGGTGGAGTACTTAGGTACCATCAGGAAGAGAATAAGGGAAATCTTACCTGCCCTTCCTAATATGACACTACCATTATTCCTCGGGGGAAAAATCCAACCCTCCTTCCTAGGTTTGGATCTAGGTAGCTCGAGTTCAAGCTCAGAGGCCTAGTCGGATCCATGGGTGTTCCTCGAGCTGAGATTGGATGGTATTGCCCTCTTTCCCTTTTAAGTATTTTATCTCCTTTATCAATTGACTCTGGTTCCTTTATGTAGCAATGTCACAGAAGGTCGATATGGAAAAAGCTCACCCAAATGGCGAAAGGGAGGTGCGACTCCAAGGGCACGACCTTGGCGTCGAAGAAATGCCCCTGAGATGAAATGACTAGCATCTCGCCCTCAAAGAAGGGCATATAGATGGCAGACGCCAAGAATAAGGGGTCCATGACGCCGCTCAATGACAAAAAGAAGGGTCTAGCTGCCAAGGCCTGATTTCTCTCCTAGAAGTGAATTCTTTACCACAAGTGCACGGGTCGCAAAGTAGTAATAAAAACTCAAAGTACGAGTATCGATTCCACGAGGAGCAGTGCCAAAGTGAACACAAGACAACTAAAACAACTATCTCAATCCTAACTTAATCCTACGTATGCTTTGAAAAAGAGGAAAAAATATTATGTACTTGATTTTGAGATTTTTAAACTAAAATTAAACTATGAAAGC
>BRYF01000016.1:27084291-27086791 GCA_030159135.1 Actinidia polygama | reverse complement strand
CAACAAAAGTGGCCCAAGTTCCCTCTCCCTCTCAACCGACTCTCTCTCTCTCTTTACTTGTGTGTGTGTACATATATATATATATATCTTAGAATTTCTCTATAAATAGGTGAAGAGGACTCTTAAGTTTGGAGGGTATTTTATGTTATTAAGTTAGTTTTTATTTTAAAAGCTCTCTCTCTCTCTCTCTCTCTCTCTTTTTAATTCAAACACTTGTAATTTCTTTTGAGAGATATATACACAAGTCATTTCAATTATTCTGAGTGGAATTTCTGTTTAATTTATGCTTTACTTTATCGCTTATATAATCAGATTTGGCGGTTATACCCCAATCTAGGTTGATATTATTACTATAATTTCCGCTTTACTTTATCGCTTATATGACTAGATTTGGCGGTTATACCCCAATCTAGGTTAATATTATTACTATAGTTTCTGCTTTAAATATCGCTTTACATTATCGCTTACACAATCAGATGGGATGGCTTTACCTCCCTCTCGGTTGATTTTACTGCTTAATTTACTTATCTGTGAAGTAATTAATTTTCTTTAAGCTTTTAACTACATATTATAATTTTAGTTTAATTATCAAAAATATAAAACAAAACATGTCAAATTTTCAATTAAATATGATAGGCTAAAATCATTTGGTTTGATCTAAATACAAAATTTTAAATCAATCATAGACAAACTAGTTCTTTCTTTTATTTCACAAATTTAAAAGAGTTGTTTAAAATTGAACAATTTTACAACAAAGATTAAAACTTGAATTGTATAAATCTAAGATTAGGTTATACAAGATTCCTTGTTATAACTTAGGACTTATTTCAATTGCATTCTAAGGGTTTAAAATTGATAAAAATTATTGTCAATTTCTAAAATACATTTTTAGACACAAAATAAATTCATTGCCAAATTTTCCAATCAAACTCATCATGCCTTGAAATTGATTGCGTACAGAAGAAGAGAGAGAAGTTAGGAAATCTAATGAAAGAATAAAAACCAAGTATTTAGATCATACCATTTCTTTATATTTTAAACAAAGAAAAATCTTTCTTTACAAATTTTTTTAAATCAAATAACTTTTCTTTCTTCAAAGTTATATTTACAACTTATAAACTGTGTTAACAAATTTTCTTGTGGATTCGATCTCGGACTTCCGAGTAAAGTGCTGCTCCGGTAGGCTTTTACGCTTAAGAGCTGAAAAACAAAACAGACTACATTTTAAGACACCCAAGAGGGCTAAGTATTTTTGGCGCCATTGCCGGGAAAATTTCGCAGCTTGAAAGTTTAAAACTTGTGCCGGAATCACAAGAAGTTGTAAGTACACTATTTAGTAACCACTTTTTCTTCATCTTTTTCTTTTTCTTCTACTAGTTACAAAAGCCATCAGTCAGGGGATAAGGTCTAACTGAAAAGGGAAATTTTTAAATTTGCATGTCAGTGTGGTTCAGAGACAAAACTAATAGATTAACTAGGATGGATCAAAACCCACCTCAAAACATGGAAGGACAAGAAGCGGGAGAAGTGAATCCTCTTCCAATTCAAATCCTTAATGAGGCTCTTGTGCGTCAAGGCAGATACATGCAAGATTACTTGAACCCAACTAGAGCTTCAACTCCCTCATGTATAGTTTTACCAGCTAATGCCCATATATTCACCATTAAACCAGGCATGTTACCTTCGCTTCCCACATTCCACGGAATGGAAATTGAAAGTCCATACCTGCATGTCAAAGAATTTGAGGAAATGGTAGGGACCATGGTGGACGGACCTCGAAGGGAGGACATAGCCCGACTAAAGCTTTTTCCTTTTCTATTAAAGGATCGAGCTAAAATTTGGCTAAATTCTCTCAGATCAAATTCTATCACATCATGGGGATCTATGCAAGAGGAATTTTTCAAAAAGTTTTTTCCAATGAACAAAACTGCATCCTTGAAAAAACTAATTTACAATTTTCAAGAGAGAGAGGATGAGTCATTTTATGCATGTTGGGAGAGGTATAAGGATTTATTAACAGTTATACCACATCACGGTTATGATACTGGCCACATATTGAGTTTTTTTTACGAGGGAATTTCTCCCCAAACTAGGCAGTTTATTAACATGATGTGTAATGGTCAGTTTATGAGGAAGAGTCCTGAAGAAGCTCTAGACTTCTTTGATGAACTAGCAGAGAATAACCAATCTTGGGATTTCTCATATTCTACTGATAGAACTAGAAATGAACCCAACACATTTGGAAATGGAAAATATCAATTAAAAGACCAGAATGATTTGCAAACAAAGTATGATCAATTGTCTAGAAAACTTGAATCCCTAGAAATTAAGAAAATACATGAGGTTAGCACATTATCTGGCAATGAAGAAAAATATGTCATTTGTAATAGATCTGGGCATGCTCCGGCTGGATGCCCTACTCTACCAGCTTTTAAAGAAATCTTGCAAGGAGGAGATCAAATCTCTGTCAATGCAATGAATCAGCCACAAAAACCATTCA
>BRYF01000016.1:27066791-27069291 GCA_030159135.1 Actinidia polygama | reverse complement strand
ATAAATTTTTCGCAAAAACGTTTTAGCAATTGAAAATAGTAAAGTGTCACGTCCGTACCGTGTATAGAGTTGTGCCTAAGTTCAACTAATTACATACATATCAGGGCCATTCTCTAGTTATACATACATTACATGGCCAATATGATTACATAACAAGTAATCTAATCTGTCTACAAAACATCACTAGGCCCTTGGGCCACAACTACATCTGTTTGACTTCTTCCTCCTATGGCTCTTCTAATTAGCTTCCTAAAAATAGTTTTCTAAAATATAAGCTTAAAGCTTAGTGAATAACATCAGATGCATGAACATAAAATACCATGAAGATTTGCATATCATATGTAACACCCCGCATCCGTAAATCCCATTAATTACGTATATTATGACGTATATAATAATTAGAAGGAGTAATATAAGTTTAAGGATCCCAAAGGACCAATTTAGGTTAGCCAATATTCAAAAGTCCTAAACTTATAAATTCTGCCCATGATCCTTCTTAGCGTTCGAACGCCAGGATGAGCATTCGAACGGTCGAGTATTTTGCCTAGGCGTTCGAACGCCCATTGACAGCACATTTGGAGCGTTCGAACGGTAAGGCCAAAAACCCAAATTTCAAGTCTCGCATGTTTCGAACTGTAAGCAAGAGGGTTCGAACGCTATTGTCCAGAATCCTTCTAAGCGTTCGAACTCCAAAAAGGAGCGTTCGAACGCCCACAGTGAAAACGGGGAAATGAAAAAGGGAACACGAAGTTAAAATGGGGAAATTACATGGGATCAAATCCCACCCAACTTTCACAACCACACATATACACATATTCATTCCCTCACTCTCACAAGACACACACACACTCACGGGTAGAGAGAGAGAGAGAGAAGGAAAAGAGAAGGAAGAAGAAAGGAAAAAGAAAGAAGGAAGGAGGATGAGAACACCATAGAAACCATATTTGAAGCTCAAGGAAGCTTGGAAGGAAAGGTATAAGCTCAAAAATCCATATATATATATATGTGTTGTATGTTAGGGTTTTGAGTTATTTTAATTCTTAGATCCCTTTAGTTTTAATAGTTTCTTTCTTCCCATTTTGAGTTATTTTAGTTCCCTTGAGCTATATTTGATACTTTAGAAAACTTGAAAGGATTTGAGTTGACTTGGGAAACTTTTGGTAAAAATTAGTAAGATCAGCTACTGTTCATGTCACTGAACGCAGGGAGCGTTCGAACGCCCAAGAACAGCGTTCGAACGTCCAAGCGTTCGAATGCCACTGGTAGAACACTTTTGAGCGTTCGAACGCCAGGCCAGAAATTAGGCAGATTTGACCTTTTTCCTTAAAACTTCATAATTACAATCATAGTATGACAGGCCAATCGGGCTAGCATTTGGAGACTTTAAGTACATGTCCAAGAGGGTTGGACCTAGAACGATAATACCTAGATTTAACCAAAAGTTTACATTATGCCGGTTAATTATTATTGTACATAAGAGTGATAATTCCTTCCCTTACATGTAGGAACGCCGAGCGTAGAACCTAACCAAGGAATCCCAGGTGAGTAACACGATGCTATGGACAAAATTATGTATTTTCAAAACGTTTTCAAAGTATATTATGTATGTACAAATGTTTTCCATGCTTTCAATGCATTAAATGTATTTGCAATGTAAATGCCATGTCTTGCAAAAGTATGCCAATGTTTATGCTATGTATGAAAACCCATGGATGCTTGGTTTATACGAAAACAAGTATGTTCAAATTATATGCATGTGACACTCGGGGTCCCCACTGACGGGACTTAAACCAAGTCAGCCAGTCCTAAAAGGTAGATGGGAGGACGTAAAATAAAGCCATCTACAAAAGAGATATCTCGGCCAAAAGAGCCACCCGACCTATATGGTCATCATGTCATGCCGGGTTGTTACGTTTTTATGATATGCTATGTATGTTTATGAAAGCATGTGATGCCATGTTTATGAAAGTTAAATGTTCAAGAAATGTATACGATGCTCACATTGCTTACGCTATGCTATGCTATGTATGATATGAAAATGATCCACGGTATTTTACGTTCATGCATTCGTTGTTATTCACTAAGCTTTGGCTTATGTTTTAGAAAAACAAATTTCAGGTAGTCAATCCGAGGAGCCGAAAGGAGGTTGAACAAGTCAGACTTAGTTTTGTAAGCCCGAGAGGCTTTATGTTGTATTGTGAGGGCGAGACCCTATGTTATGTATTTAGTCTATGTAAGTTTGAAGTTTATTTGGGATGTATGTAAATTGAAATACATAGGCACAACTCTGTACACTGCATGGACACACACACTTTGTTATTTTAGATACTATGACGTTTCCGCGAAAAGAAAAATTATTAGCATTATAAATGTACATGCACAGGTGATCAACCGGAAGAAATGGTAAGTTGGCCTTGGTGGGTCAGCTGCCGGCCATCACGCGTCCACGATCCGCATAGACCGGGTTGCGGGGCGTGACAGAGTGGTATCAAAGCCCAAG
>BRYF01000016.1:27039291-27041791 GCA_030159135.1 Actinidia polygama | reverse complement strand
ATGTTAGGGTTGGTTTTGAGGGTTGAGTTTGAGTTATTGTAGTCTCTTTGGGTTGTTCCTTGAACCCTAGGAGTATTGGAAGAAGTTGGAAGAGATTGGTTTGTGTTTAAAATTTTTGGGTAGATTGAGTGTCCGTTTCTGCTGCTGCATACGCTTAGCGTTCGAACGCTAGGTTGTTACCATTCGATGACTCTGTTCCTCGGGGATCCTCATCTTAGGATTCAAAACAACGTCATATGTGAATTCAGCTATAAAATTGGCCAATGCTTGAGCCTTGATTGCCATTCTTGGTCGATAATTGATGTGGAATTCACTCAACTCAATGGACCACTTGAGTAATTAGGTCATTGGAGAATTTATTTCAGGGCTGATCTGTCAATATGGCAATAAGATGTGCTTGGAAATAGTGGCAGAGCTTTCTTGCTATAATCATAAGGGCGTAGACGAACTTCACAATCTTTAGGTATCTAGTCTATGCCCCTATGAGGACTTTGCTGACGTAGTACTGGCTTTTGAACTTTGTCTTCTTTCTTTACGAGCATTGGTGACACGGACAGATATAGGATGAGTTACTCACCCATGCTGGGAACTATGAGTAGAGGAGGTGATCCCAGATATTCCTTTAGCTAATGGAACGCCATCTCGAACTCAATCATCCACTCGGAAGCTTTGTTATTCCTTAAAATTTTAAAGAATGGAAAACATTTGTATGCCAATTTCAAAACAAATCTGTTAAGAGTCGTTACTCGCCCAATCAATTGTTGCATTTCATGTATGTTCCTTGGCGAGCTCATTATGAGCAAAGCTTGAATTTGGTTGGGGTTTGCCTTAATCCATCATTTAGTCACTAGGAAACCGAGGAATTTTCTCATGATACGCCAAATATGCACTTGGAAGGGTTTAGCATCATGCGATATTTTTGAAGAATACCAAACGTTTCCTCCAAATGGGCGACGTGATTGGCTGCTTTGAGCCTCTTGACCAGCATGTCATCAATGTAGACTTCCATTGTTTTTCCAATCATCTCCTCAAACATCTTATTGACCAATCTTTTGTATGTCGCCCCCGCATTCTTCAACCCAAAAGACATGAGTTTATAACAATATAATCCTCATTTCATGATAAAAGAAGTTTTCTATATGTTGGGAGGATACATTTTGATCTGATGGTATCCCGAGAAGGTGTCCATGAAACTAAGGAGTTCATGCTTGGAGGTTACATTAACTATCAAATCAATTTTTGGTAGAGAAAAACTATCTTTAAGGCAAGCATTATTCATGTCGGTAAAATTAAAGCACACCCTCCATTTTCCACCCTTTTTAGGGGCGATGATGACGTTGGCCAACCAATCTAGATAATCAGATTCTCTGATAACACCGGCCTTGATGAGTTTAGATACCTCTTCCTCTATGACCGTCAGTCATTCTGGAGCAAACTTCCTTCCTTTTTGGAAAACTGGAGCATGATCAAGGTTGGTGAAAAGCTTATGAATGGTGACTTGAGGATCTATTCCTAGGCCATCACTTGTGACCATGCAAATACGTGGTAATTTTTCTTCAAAATTTCACCAAAGCATTTTGCATCTCCTCAATCAACTCAGTCCTAATCATCACATGGCGATCTGGATAGTTTGGATGTATAGAAACCGGGGCCACTTCCTCTAGAGGCTTGTTGTTTTCTGTCTCTCGGGGATAAACAAGGTATGTATCCTCTATTTCGTCCTTTAGCGTCTCTATCTCGGCCTCGTTTATCTATAATTGTTATTTAGCGTTGGGTTTTGAAATGGGGATGGTCTTCATTGCTGTTATGAAGCACTGCTTGAAAACTTTTTGGTTGCCCTTTACCTCGCATATCCCAATCAAAGTAGGAAACTTCATCATCAAGTGATAGGTAGAAGTAATGGCTTTGATTTTTTCCAAGGTGGGGTGACCTAAGATTGAGTTGTAGAGTGAAGTTCATGACAATGAAATCTTGCCATACTGTAGTCTGGTAGGGTCCTCCAAAAGTTAATGGCAACTTGATCCATCCAAGGGGGTGTATTGAGCCTCCTCTAAATATGACTAGAGGGGTATGAAAAGGGTAGAGCCTGTCTTGCCCTATTCTCATATTGTCATATGCCGAAATGAACAAAATGTCAGCAAAAATCCCATTATCAATTAGGATCCTCTGAACGTTGAAATTGACGATTGTGGTGGATATCACTAATGCATCATCATGGGGGAGATGCAAGCCTCTAAAATCCTCATTAGTGAAAGTAATGGTCTGGAGAGCTTTAGACATAGCTGTGGAGAGGTTATAAACCTCATCTTCTCTTGCCCATTTGCCACTCTAGCATGCCTTTTCTGAGATGAGGTTGATCACCCTCCAGATCCAAACTGTCCATGGATAGTTTGGTTATCACCTGTGATTGGCCTATTATCAGTGTATCATCTATCAGGCAATTAACTACATACTTTCTCAAGTATCCCCTTTTGATTAGATTAGTTATCTATTCCTTTAG
>BRYF01000016.1:27009291-27011791 GCA_030159135.1 Actinidia polygama | reverse complement strand
TTTTATTATATGTTTTTAATCTTTTGTTTATTTTTTAATTATAGATTTTGGGAGTTATTATTTTTTTAAAAAGTATAAAAATATGGGTTGTGGGGTAATTTAAAGGGAGGAGGAGATTATTTTTTTAATTATAGATTTTGTTTATTCGGATTGTTTTACTCACTTGCCGTTGAGATCTCACCCAGTTCCGATCAAAGAGCGTCGAGAAATAGCTATTGCTCGTATTCGAGGCAATCACTTCGTCCAAGTTTTCTTACGCCCTCATTACCCTGTACCACCCACCCCAATGTGGTGGCGGCAACATGCATCAATCGAAATTAAGGGATGGGCTGATAGTTATATAGTACGAATGAATTTGTGGTCAGAAATAATGGGTGGAGGACCGGGTGCCCCAGGAGGAGAGTTTGGAGGAGATATTGATTAAAAGTTATGTTCTTATGTATTGTTTAATTATATGTATTGTTTAATTTTATGTATGTAAGAATTAGAAAGGTGAAAGTAAAAAAAAATTAAAAAATTTCATCATTTATTTTTAATAAATAACCAATAGATGTTGTTAACAAAAAAAATAATGAATATGTATGAAAAAAGTATATATATGAAAATACAAAAAATTAACAATTAATAAGCAATAAATTAAACAAAACTGAAAAAAAAAACTTGATTAAAAAAAATAAAATAAAATAAAATCTCTACACTAAAATGAGAGAGATAGAGAGAGTGTGAGTGTATGGGGGCATAGCTGTCATTTTGGGGGAAGAAATGTGTGGGGCTGGGGGGTTTAATTGTCAGGGGGGGATAAATTTTCTTTGACTAAGGAGTAAATTGGCCGAGGCTGCTATTTTCTTTTTCTTTTATGACTACGGTTGAGATCATGAGTAGGACTTCTACCTTATTAGCCTTTGTGGGTTTTTTAGAATAAAAATAGTTTTTTTTTATTTTAAGTAATTGTTTTTCAAATTAAAAGAATTTTTTTTTACATTTTTGGATTCTTTCATTAAGCGAAGCTAAAAAAATATAAAATTTTAATCAAACGGGCGAAAAAAGTTTACTAAATACAAAAAATAAACTCAAAAATTAATAAATTAAAAGAAAACAATAGCCGAAAACAGGCCTTATTCTTTCTCTGTTTTGGTCTTTAATTTCTTATCCCTTGTCACACCTAAATAACACTAATATATTCTTCTTTTTATTTTTTTGTGGGGATAATAACTGTTTTGATTTTGTTTTCTTTCTATAATTATTGCGCGTGTAGTGGTCCCAGATGTCATATTATCATTCCATCAGGACTTAATGTTCAAAAGTTAATCCTCTGTACTTATAAGAGCATATTTATCTCTTAAGAGGACCGGCCGTAATTTTCCCAAATAAGTTTGTGCCACCTAACATGAACTTGGCCCTTATTTCAAAGGTTGGGTGGAGCAAATGTCATAAGGTAGGATAGGGTCGGGCTGGGTGGACCTTGTTGGGTTGTTGCAGCCCAATGGGCTTGGAACTACAATGGCTCTCTTGGCCGATTGGCCCGAGGCCAATTAATACGAGTCTTTTACGGACATTGTGATTCTCTGAATGGGTCATGCCCTACCTAACTAATCTTGGGTTCTTTTAGGCCGGTACTATTTTTGAAGTTTATAATTAGGTAGTTCTTGCCTTGTAAGTTTTTAACTTAAGTTCTCACATTAATTTTATTCCCAAATAATCTTCGGGAAGCATGCATAAACTTGGCCCTTATTTCAAAGGTTGGGTGGAGCGAATGTCATAAGGCAGGACAGGGTCAGGCTGGGTGGACTTGGTTGGATTGTTGCAGCCCAATGGGCTTGGAACTACAATGGCTCTCTTGGCCGGTTGGCCCGAGGGCAATTAATACGAGTCTTTTACGGACATTGTGATTCTTTGAATGGGTCATGTCCTACCTAACTAATCTTGGGTTCTTTTAGGCCGGTCTTATTTTTGAAGTTTATAATTAGGTAGTTCTTGCCTTGTAAGTTTTTAACTTAAGTTCTCACATTAATTTTATTCCCAAATATTCTTCGGGAAGCATGTCACATCACGGCATGAACCGATTCTCATTTCGGTGGTATGTTAATGAGTGCTGCTTCTCCCACCCCCTCTGACACGAACCCCCCGACCTCACACCCAAATTTATCCTTATGCCCCTCCCCTCCCCCTCCCCCTCCCCCTATTGCTTGCCTCCTAATTGTTTTTCAATTTTTTTTTAGTTTTTTTTTTATGAAATTATTTTTTTTCTTTATCATTTTTTTTCTTTTTGGATAAACAGTTCTTTTTGAGTTTTCTCTCTGTTTTTTTTTCTTCAGTTTTATATATTTTTTTAATTTTTATTAGTTTTTTCTTTTTTTTTCTTTTTTTTCTCAGTTTTGTGTATTTTTTTTTATTAATTTTTTTTAAATCATTTTTATACGTTTGCATAGAATCATTTTTTTATATCGGTAAGCATGAAAAATAAAATGTGTTCTATTTTTTTTTCTTCTCCCCCTCTCCC
>BRYF01000016.1:26976791-26979291 GCA_030159135.1 Actinidia polygama | reverse complement strand
ATGCTGGGATCTGGCATTCAAATGCTAGGCTATTTAATAGTTACCGTTCGAACGCTTGGTTTGGTGTTCGAACACTAGGGCAAAATGGTGATTTTTAACTTTCTGGACTATCGAATGCTGCGCAGAGGCATTCGAATGTTAAGGCAAAATATCTAGGTACCGTTCAAACGCTAAAAATCTGTTAAAAAACTGGCTACCGTTCGAACGCTAAAATGGCCATTTGAACGCTAACGCTAGAGCATAGGGTGTACCGTTCGAATGCTGGTTGTACGCAGCAGCAGGAATGGACATTGAACTTTACCAAAACATCTTCAAACTTTCTTACTCTTCAAGGGATTTAAAGATTGACTCATTGGGATGATGATATCTCAAAATGGAGGAGAAATAACTATTAAAAACTAAGGGATCTAGGATTGAGACTCAAAACCCCCATTTTTCAAAATTTTAAAAAATTCAAATCAAAACACTCTAATCTCTTAATGTGGAGCTTCAACTCCTAACTTTGGTAAATTAGGGTGTCTGAGACAGCGCAAGTCCGTCAAATGTTCTGGTGATCTTGACACCTAGAATCACATCTACTAGGTCTATATCCTTCATGTCAAACTTCGAGTTCAACATGTTCTTGGTAGATTGGATAACCTTATTGTTATTACCTACAATGATCATGTTATCAACGTAAAGACATATAATAACGTACCCTTTGTCTTTGTCCTTGACATATACACATTTGTCACATTCGTTGATCTTGAAGCCACTAGATAATACAACATTATCAAACTTCTCATGCCATTGTTTCGGCACTTGCGTGAGACCATAAAGTGATCTAACAAGGTTATAGACTTTCCCTTCATGTCCAAGTGCAGAAAAATCCTCAGATTGTTCAATGTAGATTTCTTCATCTAAATATGCATTCAGAAAAATTGTATTGACATCTATCTAATGTATCTCAAGATTTTGTAAAGCTATTATCGCAATTATTATTCAAATAGATATAATTCTAGAGACTAGTGAGTAAGTATTAAAGTGGTCTAGGCCTTCTTTCTGTTTGTATCCTTTGATAACGAACCTAACTTTGTACTTATCTTATTTATCCATCTGCTTTCATCTTCCTCTTGAAAATCCATTTGTAGCTCAGAGGCTTACTGCTTGTCTCAAATCCATCAGTTCCCACATATGGTTTTGCAGAAAGGAGTTAACCTCGCTCTTAATAATCTCCTTCCACAATGGGTAGTACAACACACAGCTTACTTGTACGTTTGAGGCTCACTCTCGTACATGTAAATTAGAAAATTTGGAACAAAAGATGTTGAGTACTTGATCTTTTTTTATGTCTCGATTTTGTGACAACTTCATCTTCTTGGTCTCGACTGTTGTCATTAGTAGGATGCAGAGTCGTTTCACTAAACAAGACTCTCCAACGGATCTATACGAAAATATGTGTTCGAAGAACGACACATTCCTAGACTCCATGTAGGTATTTTTGTAAATATATGGTATTGCAAACTCATACACAAGAAACCGATTCGCATTACTGTTGTGCGCATAACCGATGAACACACAATCAACGGTTTTTGAACCTATCATTTCCTTAGAAGAAGGTAAATCTACATTCGCAAGACACTCCCACGTCCGTAAGTAGTTATAGGTAGATCTTCTACCCTTGCATTACTCATACAGGATTTTGTTTGACTTATGTGGTATTATATTCAGGCTATAGTTAGCATTGAGAATTACTTCACCCACATATTTTGAGGCAACCCATAACTTCCAAACATAGCATTCATCATATCCTTCAAGGTACGATTCTTTTGCTCGGTAGTTTCACTCTGTTGAGGTGAGTAAGGTGCAATGATTTGGTAAATAATCCCATGTTCTCCACAATATCCACCAAATGGTGATTCATATTCACTACCACGGTCACTTCTCACAATCTTAATCTTCTTGTTAAGTTGATTCTCTACCTCATTTTTATAAAGAATGAATTTGTCAAAACTTTCATCCTTGCTCTTTAGCAAGTACACATAATAGTATTTCGTATAATCATCAATAAAAATAATGAAATACTTATTAGTATTGGATGTTTGGACATAATTTAAATCACACACATCAGTGTGAATTAATCACAATGGTTTGATACTTATTTCAACCGAATGAAACAAAGATCGAGCTAACTTCGCATCAACACAAGTCTCACACTTGCATTTTTTATCAATATAGAAAGCTAGAATGTGATCCAAGTTAATTAGTCTATGCATGTAATCATAACCTAGTTTACCATGACAGAAAATGGAAGACTCAAGCACATAAACAACAAGAAATTTCTTTTTAGTAACAGTAGAGATTACAATTATTACATTCATCTTGAAATGACCATCAGACATATAACCTTTCCCTACATACATTCCAGGCTTAGATAGAGTGACCCTATTTGTCTCAAAAACATAATGAAAATCGTGTTTGCTTAGTAGAGAACTAGACACCAGATTCTTCTGAATTTTGA
>BRYF01000016.1:26916791-26919291 GCA_030159135.1 Actinidia polygama | reverse complement strand
ACCACCTCTTAGGCGTATTCGTTAGAGTTTTACAATCTAAAAAATAGATAAGATATAAACGTCAGATAAAAGATACATTGTATGCATATACGAAGAGATACATTGCTACAAAATGAAGAACAAATTAGAAACTATAATAATTTCGAAAAAGTTTGCTAGTTTACAAAAAATGAGGGGGAAAGAAAGAGGTGTAAAAATATAAAAAATATATAATTTAAGAGAAAGTTCACTAAAAAAAAAAAAACTATTTTTATGTGAGACCCTAACTCTCTTAATCTCATAATTAGTTTAATTGCATGCATTTAGATAAGGCGATTATGTTAATTGAGGTGCTTAATCAGCTTAGACTAATGAGTGTGAGGTGTGGTGTAATTTTCATATTTTAAGTATGATTAGTGTGTGATTAATTATGTTAATCCATGACTAATTCATAATTAATCAGCTTGATTAATCACATGTTTAGATTAGTGTAATCATGATTAATTAACCTAAGTGGGGTTAATTATGCTTAAGAGGGATTAATTATATTAATTAAGTGGTTAATGAGGTGCTTGTGTGAAGTGTGTTTGGTGATTCTAAATGAGGTGAGGTGGC
Organism: Actinidia polygama; assembly: GCA_030159135.1. Classification (NCBI taxonomy): domain Eukaryota; kingdom Viridiplantae; phylum Streptophyta; class Magnoliopsida; order Ericales; family Actinidiaceae; genus Actinidia; species Actinidia polygama. The sequence continues at coordinate 26,918,697 of BRYF01000016.1, read as the reverse complement.
AATGCATATCATTTATTTGTATGCCTTGCATTGCACTGGTGATGGTTAACCACAGTGGGTTGACCACGGCTTAGTCACGGTGGGCATTCCTTGATAACGAGCCATCGATTATTGGGCCAACGTTATCTAAAACTTACGCGCACATGTGGGTGATGCATTATTGCATTGATATACTTCAATTTTGAATATCTGTGATGAAAGGTGTTTTTTTATTCTTGGATATTTGTGGTGGATGTTTATTTATAACATTCTTTATGAGTTTTATTATCCATTGTGAGCACGTTGACTTTTATCTCACACCCACACAGACTATTTTGGCAGGTGAGGCGTATGGATACCGGTTTGGTTCACTATGGTCATGGTCTTAGACATGGTGACCTTTTTGGTGGTGTTTTGAGATTGTCGGCGGAGCTTGGGACAATTCTTGCCTTTATATAGTTTTATTTAGTTTTGAGTTTGATTGTATAAACTTTTAATGTTTTAAAGATAGTGTGTTTGTATTTCAGGAAGAGAGTATGTTTATATTCAGTTCAGAATGTAATAAATGTGTTTATCTATGGTATTTGGTTTTAATTTCTATGAAGGAGTAATTATGTTCTCTTTATCTATTGCGTATGTTCGTGGCCTGTGAGAGAAAAATTTGGGAGCCCACACTCTAGAAGGATTTGTTAGGGTTGAGAAAAAAATAAGAGAAAATCAAATGATCTAGAAAACTAGAAAAATAAAATCCTAAAGTGTTTAGGATAAAGGTTATTTTTTTTGGTAAAAGCCAATAACCTAGATTTTTGACTACAACAGTCAATTTTTCTTGGTTGTTGCAAATAAGCAAAACATGCTCAGAGAACCAGTTGCCAATCGGTGGTTGCAGGCATCCACAGCAAGCAACAGCTGTAGCCAAATGAATAGCTACATGGGTAGCAGCAGCAAGGCGACTACAGGTGCAATGAACAACTAGTGTAACGTGAACCAACCACAGCTAGCTACAGCGCAGCAGCTAGCCATAGTCGCAGTGCAGCCACCAACTGCAGCCACAACACAGTAGCCAACCACAACCGTAGCCGCCAGTCACAGGGAGCATAGCCAGCGCAGTGTGCACTAGCAGTGTAGTAGCAGCCGGACGCAGTTTGACACTAGGTAGCACAGCCAGTAGCCAGTGCAGTGCGCACTAGTAGCCAAGCAGCAGTTGCCGCTACCAGAAGCAAAAGCAGTAATAGCCGGCCTAGTGAGCAACAACGACAGCTAGCCTAGGCAGCCTGCAACAGCCTCCCAGTTGCATCCCATGCGCAGGAGTAGCAGCCCAGGTGCAGCCAGCAGCAGGCCAGGCACAGTAGAGGCTGCAACGATCCATGAGATGGGTGTAGCGATTCGTCTATTGATCCTTGATTAATCCTCTCATTTTTCAAGGTATCTCGAACATCTCTTTATCGACGCTGTGCGATTACATGGTATTAAGATCTGATAAAAAAACAATTTAAAAACCTAGCTTCTACTGTAGGGATACGATCCCTTCAATTGGTATCAGAATCATGCCAGTTCATCCATTAACGTTGATGATAAAAAATTATTTTTATTATCGTATTATTCATGGATCATCAATTAAACAAGAGTTGTTTGTATGCATGTATGTCGATTATATCAAATTATATTAGCGGTAGTTGAGATCCCATAATTTATTGTTTAGAATTTAGGATCCATTTTAATTTTTTTTGAAAGTCTTGAAAATGATTTCGATATGTGCTCTAGGTCAATAATAATTGAATATTAATTTTTTCTAATATACATAATTTTTGTTTAATCGTATATTTGACGGGTACGGTAGAATTTTTCACGACCTGGTTATAGCGCATATGTATAATACCAAAAAATTCGATCTGATCTAATTAACATAAACTAATCTACATAATTA
>BRYF01000016.1:26884291-26886791 GCA_030159135.1 Actinidia polygama | reverse complement strand
TTGGCTAGTAATAATTCTTATCTTTGAAAATTTAATTGCAAGTTTGAAAAATTGGCTAATAATAATTTCTAACTTTGAAAATATAATTGCAAGTTTGAAAAATTGGTTAGCCACACTTTCTGACTTTGAAAATTAGCTTGCAAATTTGAAAAATTGGTTAGCCACACTTTCTGACTTTGAAAATTTGATTGCAATTTTGAAAAATTGGTTAGCCACACTTTCTGACTTTGAAAATTGGTTACAAGTTCGAAAAACATGTTAGCCATAATTTCTGACTTTGAAAAATTGCTTGCAAGTTTGAAAAATTGATGAGCCATAATTTCTGACTTTGAAAAATTGCTTGCAAGTTTGAAAAATTGATGAGCCATAATTTCTGACTTTGAAAAATTGCTTGCAAGTTTGAAAAAATTGGTTAGCCATAATTTCTGACTTTGAAAATTTGATTACAAGTTTGAATAATAATGTCTAACTTTAAAAACTTGATTGAAAGTTTGAAAATTAGCTAGCAAATTTTAAATTCTCTCCAAAGGTTATTTTCTTGCTAAGATCTATAAATACCTATCTTTAGCTTTCATTTTATTATGACACTTAGTGAGAAACAAAAGCCTAGAACTCAAAGCATTCTTCATTTTCACATATTCAATTTTCTTTGAGCCTTCCAAAGTTTAATTCATACAAGAGTTCTAGTGAGAGATTTTATTGTAAAAACTTCATTTATATATCTTTCTCAAAAAGGAGAATTGTCATTGTGAGAGAAATTTCAAAATCCTATCCACAGTAAATTGTGTCAAGAGGGTTGGTGTGACCCTTGTGAGGTGAGAAGGTTTCTCCACCTTGTAAACAAGAGAGGTGTACTCTTGGTGTGTAAAGGTTTGAACTCGACCTATAAGGAGTTTGGATTAGTGGATTGAAATCTCAAGTGGTGTGCTTGGGGAGTGGACGTAGGTCAGGTAGACCGAACCACGATAAATCGCCGAGTTTGAATCTTTCTATCCCTTTCTCTTTATTATTGTGCTCATATTGATATTATCTGCTTTATACTCATTTTTATATTATTCTAAACTCTTAACTCGGTAGAATTTTTATTAAAAGAAAAGTTTGCCATCAACCCTATTCACCCCCCTCTAGGGTTGATTATCTGGGTAACAGGGTTATATATAAGGATATCATCAAAATACACCACTGTAAATTTACCAATAAAAGGCCTCAATACGTGATTCATTACCCATATAAATATACTAAGGGTGTTGGATAATCTGAAAGGCATTACCAACCACTCATATAAACCTTTATGCATCTTGAAGGCTGTCTTCCACTCATCTCTGAGCCTGATCTGAATCTGATGGTACCCTCTCTTAAGATCTAGTTTTCTAAACACTTGCGCACCTGTCAACTGATCCAAAAGATCATCCAATCTAGGAATAGGAAAGCGATATTTGACTATAATTTTATTTATATCCCAACTGTCCATAAACATCCTCCACGAACCATCTTTTTTGGGAGTCAGCAAGGCTAGAACTGCACAAGGACTAAGGCTCTCCCAGATAAATCCCTTGGCCAACAATTCATCAACCTGTCGTCTAAGCTCCTCATGCTCTATTGGATTCATTTTGTAGTGAGGTCAGTTTGGCAACTTGAAACCCGAAACCAAGTCAATCTGGTATTGTATATCCCTCAGTGGTGGTAAACTATCAGGTAAATCAGTAGAAAAAACATCCTGAAACTCGTCCAACAACAGTTGGATGATCTCCGGGATAGCTTTGATTGTATGAACTTTTTGTTCCTCCTTCTCAATCAGTACATAGACAATCTGGTTTGAAGTCAATTCCTCCTCAAATTGTGCTAGAGTTAGCAGGGTGGTACCCTTCCCAGCTTGTGGTTTGGGTATATTCTCCTTAGTCAGCAATAACACTATCTTGGTAGTATTAAACAGTAAACTATATGTATTAGCACGCCCATCATGTGTCACTCTCCTATCATACAACCATTGTAACACCTCGAATTCGTTAATCTCCATTAATCATGTAAATTAAGACGCGTACGATAATTAGTTTGAATTATTAGAAGATAAAGGTTAAAGAGACTAGATTTAAGTTAGAATTTTTCAAAGTCTTAAGACTTTAGTTTCTGCATAGTTTCCTTCCTAGCGTTTGAATGCTGGAATGGGTTTTCGAACGCTAATGCTAGAATCCTATAGCATTCGAACGATAGGTAGAGCGTTCGAATGCTAAGACTAAAAGTTAGTTTTTATGATCTTAGTACCGTCGAACGCTAATATAGAGTGTTTGAATGCAAACTAGCCAAATTTCTTTTTGGAATTCGAATGCTATCGCCTATAACTACTTCCAGGGCTTCTGTGCATTCAAAAGTGAGGTTCGAATGCTAAAACTAAAACCCGTCTTAAGTCTTCTCAGCATTCGAACATGGCGTCAAAACGCAAGGGTCGAATTCCTTTTTAGCGTTCGAACAATAATAGTATAAAACAAAAAGAAAAAGAAAA